>BMAO01027828.1:0-276119 GCA_019973975.1 Trichonephila clavata
TTTGCTATAAAAGGTCAGCTTAGGAAGGTGTATTCAAAAATCGACCCCCAAGGGAGTTACGGGAGTGTTATTAATTCAAAAAAAATCCTTTTTATCAGCTATTAGACTAACAAACTTAAAATTTGACAAATGATTTTTTGTTCAGTTGAGATATGAAAAATCTTTTTTTTTGTTTGTTTATTTCTCAACTCACGAAACATTAACTCATTAAAAACTTCTTTATCCTTAAATCTGTATTGTTTAATTTTTCATTCACCCCTGCGATAAACGGGTATACCAGCTAGTTTATAATTTTTTTTAAATAAAACTATTTTAGAATAGTCTATAAAGGAGGTTTTATTATGATTGTCTTTTATTTTAATACAGTATATAATCTGAAAATAAAAATATTACGATACTCAACATCAACAACCCTCCACATTTTAAGTCCTTTTTTGAAACAATTTTTGGTGGAACTATTTTTGATTTTGATAAACAAAAAATGTAAACCTCTTTTATACATTTAAAAACAATGTTTTGATTATTTTTCCTTGGAATATAATTTTTCTATTATGAAAGCTTATTTTTTTTCTATTTCTATCCCTGTTATTATTGCATATTTAACTGAACGTTTATATCGTTTTTGAATATAAATAATCGAGATAATTTTTATTTTCTCTTAAAGTCAGTTTACAGTTTTCGTTGATTTAAACATCCCCTTGTCTGGGTAATAATTTTGGGTTGATGTTCTACATCCTTTTCAGGAGTAATATTACTGAGGGAAAACAGAATACTCAATAATATGTATGTCTGTTAATATTATTATCAGTAAATATGAAATTTTCTTACGTACGAGGTTTTAAATGATTTACTACTTAATATACATTATATTGAATGCTGCACTGATGAGTGTATTATTACGTACAGCATTGATTTTTAACAGGCTTTTTTCAAAGATATTTTCCAATCAAGAAAACACTCTTAATTTTTTTTCCTAAAGCGAGCTATTAGCTTTCTGTCAGCGCGTCATCAATAGCATAGCATTTCTTTGAAAGAAAATAAATGACTCCCCCCCCCCCCACTTCTAGGTGTTTCTTTTTTTCTTCTTTTTTTTTTTTTTTGCCAACCCAATCAGTCTTTTTTATTTTTCTTTAATGTGTATGATAAGTGTTCTTCAAGGATTAATGAGCTAATATATTGGTTTTTTAAAAGATATCTTTCAGGTGTTTTTCAAAATTTGTACGCTATTCCTCTTGGATATTTTTTATTGCTCAATAATAGCATTTCATGGTTTTATTTATAGATTTATTAATATTTCGTTATTGTGCAGATGCATATTTGCGTTCCATTCACATTTAGAGACGAATTCACATCCTATATGTTTTTCACTTGACAGAAAAAGTCTGCGTTCAGGTACTATTGCTTACATAAACAACGAAAAAAAATTTTGAACTGGAATTTGAAATTTTTTAAAAATTATATTTTATTTAATACACTTCAAGTATTGAGAAGAGCAAAAGAAAACTCGGTTAGCTTTCATAGCTTTTAAAATAAAGACAGGTTTGTAGCGATACTAACAAAAATCAAGTAGAATAAGTCTGCGTTCACTGTTTTAGTAGTAACTGTAAAAATTATTTGAAAAGGATAATGAGCTATTTTATAGCTGTTTGGAATAACCCCGGCTTTTGAGTACCTCCTGAAGTCGTTACGGCATCTTCTTACACTATTAAAATCCGAAGGTAAACAAACGTATCTATCTATGTATGTGCGTCTATCTTCTCACGAACCGTACGACGCAGAAAGTCACGGAAGGTACCAAAAGATCGGGAATTTTCCGGGGAAGCCGTATTGCCCATTTATATTCCAATATTGTAATTAGTTGAAAAGATATTAATTAAAAACCTTAAAACGCCTAATGGGGGAAATTCGCGACTGACTGGCACCAAGCGAGTAATCATGTGACAAATTGGGCAACAATTGCACGTGCTTTTTCAATACCGTGGTAGAATCCAATACGCACGTTGTTGACATTCTTTAGCTTTAATTTATCTAATTAAAATATATGATATCATTGTATTTTATGCATTATTCTAGTGTATATATTTGTTAGGAAAAACTCTCAACAACTCTTTGATATAATTTTTGGTTTATACTGATTTATTTATCTAATTAGGTATTCGTCTGCTTCAAATAGTGTTAGCTGGTATATTTATTTAGGTTGGATCCTAGCACTTGGTACACAGCTAATAGTTATTTTAATTCTTAATTAATTTAGTAGTTATTAATTATATATTTTTGCGCAAGAATGGCTTACAGTATATAGGATCAATACAACTTTTTTTGAAAAACTTGAAACTGTTTGACTATCGAATAACAATTGTATCGTTTCCTTAAGAAGAACTCACTATTATTATCAAATAGAGTCAGTTAAGTGTATATAATATAAAAAAATGTCTGTTGAAAATTTTAATTCATAATTCAAAGTCAAGAGAAAATATTTATTCTGAAGTAAAACAATTTGATGATAATTTGTGAAAGGAATTTTTACAAAAATTAAATAAATTTTTCTTTGATTTTTACATTTCACAAATTATTGATTTCTAAATTATGAATAATTATTATTTACTGTTAAAAATTGATGTCATTTCTTTCTTTAAATTAAAATAAAATATTCTTAAGGGGAATGATACCATCGCAAAAGGCAACAATTTTTAGAAATGATCAAATTTAATTTGATAATTTGTTGTTATCTTATTTTTTTAATTTTTTTTTTTTGAAGTACATTTTAAACTTGCAAAAACATTTGTTTCTTGAAGCCTGTGTATATAGATTATTAGGTAATATGAAAGTTTTAGATAAATGTAGATAATTTTTTTTTGGTGAAAGTGTATTTTTTTCCATCGCCTCCCCCCCCCCCTCCCTTTTTTTTTGTACATAAAATATTAGAGTTGATATGGTATTTATCCTGTCATGAAAATGAAATTTTTTTAACACTATATTTACATCAAGTTTGCCTACCTACACTTAAAATTCGAATGAATATTTTATTTTACTGTGTAACAGTTACTGAATGAAAATGAATTTTATTTTTACAATGTGTTGCATATAAATACTTTATATATATGTATGTGTTTTACAATATTATGGAGCATTTAAAGATATTTGAAATGTTTCTAATAAAATAACATTCTCCATCTTTGACTGTCTGATTTACTTAGTAATTATTCTTTAAAAATGTTTGAAATTTTTTTTAGAAATGATTGTCTAAAGTAATAAAAGAAAATACTATTTCATTTTTTAGTTAAAGCAATGATTCATATTAACATATAATTTTCAGGATATATTCATTGTAATGTGATTATCCATTATTATGAGTTATTTAATTACATATAAAGTACATAATAAGGGCTAATAATTAACTAAATGATTATAATGAGTTATTTCTACATGTATTAACTGTTTTAATACTTTTCTCTAAGTTGCAGTCACTATAGCAAGTGCTCTTTAAGCACATTAAAATTAATAAAGAGTTACCTTCAGTCATGCATGTGTACAGAATGCTTAAAAACTTCGTTATATTAAGTATCGAAAAAAAAATTGCAAAAAATTGTAACTTTCCTGAAGAAAAAAAAACATGCATTAAATAAACATGTGTTTGTAATTTTACTCGTTAGTACAATGCTTTGCAGAACTGAATAGTTTTCTATTGGAAATTACACTTTTATATATGGGATACTAAATATAATGCATGGGTATGCGACACTTGGATCACAAATTAATGTTATTAATGCTAGTATGAACTATATTAAAAGTTTGCTTTACAATTTTTTACGACAAATTGAATACTTTTTTTTAATTGTCTTTGTATAAAGTGCCTTTAATATATACGTTGATCTACTTTTTAAAAATTATGCAATATTAAGGGAATGTTTCATCAGAAAAGGTGCAATAATGATCAGAAATTCAATTTAATTATCTTTAGTCTTGAATATATTTTTCTTCTTATTGAATTACAGATAGTTTATAAAAAATAATAGTATGATTTATCTATAAAGAGATTCTTGTGTTCGAATCTTAGATAATTAAATACTTAAGTACCTCTGTTACTACTCTGAAGATGCGTAAAATAAGTAAAACTTAAGTTAATTAAACATTATATGTTCTCAATATAACTACATTTAAAATAAACAAAAATTTGCTTAAGTTAACTAACATGTTTTACTTTCTTATGTATGATATAAATATAATTTTATTTAAAATAAAAAATTTGCTTTGAAGTATTTACATGTTTGTGAAAGTCTACACCTCTCCAAAATCCTTTTAGAACAGGTTTCTTTTGTGAAGACAAAAATAGTGAGAATAAAGCTTGGTTTAAGCTGGCGTCGGTATTGAAAATATTCTTCAAAGTAATTGCATACATAATAAACAGGGAGGAGATGGTTTATAATCCTCACGTTTCAACATGCTTTCATAACACTCATATTTTGCGCTGGTACATGAAAAAATGCGATTCTCTTCCTCTATCATATTTTCATTTATTGATTGAACAACCATTTTAGCAAAATGAGACATTTTTAAAAGTACAATGTAAAACTGTGATAGCAAAATAGTCCTAGCGATGGTAGTAAACAAACGGCAGCGTAATCACGTGACCGTGACGTCACATGAATTTAGTCCATTGTTTTACCTCTGCCGGTTGTTTACTTGGCGGAACTTCCGTTCCGTTTCGGCCGAGCGGTAATCTTACGTTTTTCACCATTTTAAAATTGTCATCCAATTTTCGGTGTTGAAATCAGACAAAAAATAATTACAGAATCGGAAAGATCATTTATTTCGCCACGATACGGTATAAGTTTTTTTGTAAAATAACGATATTTTCTATTTTTTTTCGAATTTTTTAAAATAGTGTTAAAACTGATGCGTTTTTATGAAAATTATTTCTAAATCGTTGGGTATGAATTACTTTTCGTGTTATTAAATCGATATTCTACACTAAATAACTTCAAGCCTTTTTCTTTTAGATCCATTCATTTAAAAAATAAAATTCTCAAAACTTTTTTTTAAAAGAATTTTTAAAAAGTAGTCCCAATTTTTACTTCGCATTGAATAACTTCGTCGTTTATGAAGGTAATCTCACAAAACCTTTTTTCCGTGTGTAAAGCAATATTATCCGTAACACATACGAAGATTGAAAACATTACTTCCAAATTACGGATTTTAAAAACATTTTGTGATTTTCGTAAACTGATGTTTTTCTGAGAAATAAATTAAAAAGTAGTAATTTGTACATTTTTTATTTCAAAGTACGTTATTTTTGCAAATAGTTGGTGATTTTGAGAGCATTAACGTAAAAATTATGCCCTTAAAATAAAGTTAATGATTTTTAAAATTATTTAAAATACGCGATTTTACTTTTAGACAAACATTGGCGTCGAAAATTAGCTTTGCGCCAAAGACTTTTGACCTGTTTCGCCTTCGACCGCATCTAACTCAAGGGTTACACTAAAAAATTTCTGCCTTAAACAGGGGGAAATCAGTAACTTTGGCGAGTAAAAAAAAAATGCGAGTGAAAAAGTTATTTTTTCGTCAATTTTTCTTTTCAAAATTAAATAACTATATTTGTCAGATTAAGATGATAAAATGCATTCAATGCATTTCTGAGATTCATTTAAAATATTTATCAGTATCGAAATTTTTGTTCTCTTTCATAAAACTTATAGTTTACTTTAAAATAATGCCTAATGTATATTTCTTTTTTTGACATATAATTTCATATTAAAATCGAAGAATTTGCCCATTTCGAAACTTTTTTAGCTTTTTTTTTAGAAAAAAAAGCTATGTTCATATTATATATACTTTATTATTAATTGCTTTTTATTACAATATCAAAAATCAATAAATTTTTTGCAATACGTTTAAATGTAATCTTTAATCGAAATCTTTCAATCGTTGTGCGAATATTCTGTGGATTCCCTCCAATTAAAAATTAATTTCAATTTGAACCTCCCATTGATTATTATTGCCTATTTTCATTTTTCGCTACGGGTCTGGGTAGCTCAGTTGGATAGCGCGTCGCATCCGGTAGAGCGGATCGTGTCGCTGCGAGTTCGAATCGGGGGATCTCTTTTTTTTCATTTCTGCTAATTTTTCCCACGTAAATTAATTTTACTGATAAATACTTATTTTAACATGATCCTCTGTTATTTTAATGTACTTTTTTTTTTTTTTTTTTTTTTTTTTGTGCCTTCAAAAAGGTTTTTTTTTCTGATTTTTAGTCATTCAAAGTAATTTCTACCTTTTTCAATCATAACAAGAAGCTTTCATTTCTGTTTATTTTTCCCACTTAAATTTTCAGTGCTGCCATTATTTAAGCTAACGGAATGTCACAATTAATTGCTAAATGAACATTTTTAATCAATTTTAATGTAAAAATATTAATAAGTTATAGTTTTTTATTTTATAAATTTAGATGAATTTAAAAGAAAATGATTTTTAAAAAGTTCATTACTATTTAGAATCAGTGATTAAAAAAATAAAATGCCGAAAACTATCTTTTTTTTTTTTTTTTGAATTTAAAAAAAAAACTTTTCTTTTTAGAAAACAAAGATATTTTGCATATTTCATGATTTTTTCTAAAATTAATCAACATTGTTACTTTTAAATAAAAATGATTTTTAAAACTTTTAAAATCAGTGATTTAAAAAAAAAGCCAAAAACCTTTTTGAACAAATTTTAATAAAACACTCAAAATACTTAAATCAATAATTTAATAATTTCTTCTTTTATAAAGGTAATTGCATGAAACCTTTTTCCCCCCGTGTCGAATATTTCAAAAAATTCTCACAATTTTACTTCAAAAATGAAAATAGTAGTGAAATTTTGTAATTTGAAAAAATTACAAAATTGCTTACACTTTGCGTTTGCTTTCTGTTTGGAAGACGTGAAAGGTTGCGGTTGTTTTGAGTCTTTCGCTGACGTAGTAAAAAGGGGAATTCCCTTATATCATTTGGCGCAGGACACAACCGATAGTTTTTTTATTCTTAGATTGCTTTATTGAAAAACAGTGGAATATAAGAAAATATATCATAAAAAAGGAAATATTCTGAAATATATTTTCTATCACATGTATTATTTTCTCTTTGAATTTTATACTGTGAATATGTAAATAAAGGCTTATGAACATTTAAAATCAATTTTATCATAAAATAATTAATAAGTTAGTTTTGTATTTAAAAAAACTTCTTTTCTTCAGATACGTGTTTAAATAATTTAATTAACACAGTGTCGAATGAAAAACTAAAATTAAAATAAAAAAATTAAATTTTTTTTCAGATTGTTTTATTTTTTTTGAATGATTTTTTTCAGTGAATGTGTACTTAATAACTAGGTTTTTCACATAGTGTTTTTCTTAGCACTTACATATGTTTAATCAAACATCCAAACGTTTCAAGAGCTATCTGTAGAATTTTTTTTATTATTACTTATAGATAATGTGGATTTAAATTAATATATTTTTTAAAATCAAATGAATATTTCTATTATTTCCTTATTAAATTAATTATTTGTTAATAAAAAGTATATCGCCTATTATTTTGGATAAAAATACGTTCTAGAGACATTTTTAAGCTAACTGTAAGTAGCGATTGATTGGTTAATGAAAACCTGAAAATTATTTTATTATTTTAGATTCCTAAAAATTATCTATTATTAAAAAATGATGACTTTTTTTTTTTACTCAAGCATCAAAATAGTTTTCTTTTTATTGTTTAAATTTATTATTTTTTTTACTAAAGCAATATTGTTTTTGATATGTCATGAATAGAAACTTGAAGATAAATCTTATATCTGAGGGGAGAGTCAGGGGGGGAAATAGTTCTACACTTAAAAAAGCCACTGTAACACCGTGCTGTAGAAAGAGAACTGAAACCTGTTTGACATTAGTAAGATCTGGAAGATATTTTTTTTTGTCGAAAAAGGGAATTGTAGTGACGTTAATATAAAGGAATCACACACATACCAGGAATTTTGATAAAGGAAGGTGAATTTCCATGGCAGTATGTTATGCATTCGAAACAAATTTTAATAAAACACTCAAAATACTTAAAACAATCATTTAATAATTTCTTCTTTTATAAAGATAATTGCATGACACATTTTTCCCGTGTGTCGAATATTTCAAAAAATCCTCATAATTTTACTTCAATATTTAAAATAGTAGTAAAATTTTGAAATTTAAAAAATTTCTACTTTTTTGTCTTTTTTCAACATACAATTATCTTTAAAAAGGCTACATTTCACCCTGTTTGCCTATTCGAGAATTTTTGGTGACGGACCTCGAAATTTTCAACCATTCTCAAGTGACGAGGACGACACCTGAGCTTTCACCCATCTTTAATAATTACCACACCACACCAACGCAAGAACAAATTTCGAAAAAGGGAGTTTTTATGACATAGTTAAAGAAATCACTCACATCGTGCGCATACACACACACACACACAAGTGCTATCGGCCTGAGGGAAACACGAAATTTCCATGAGGGTGAAGTTATTCACTCTGTAAAAGCCCGTGAAACGCCGGGCTAAGCGGAGAGGAAAGAAATCAAAGTAATTTCGGAAAATAATATTGGAAGTGCTGAATTTGTGAAGATTGAGTGAATATTAACGCCCCACTGTTCAGCTACACGAGGCCTTTTGGGGACGGTCCACGTAATTTTGAACCATGGTCAAGTGACGTGGGCGAAACCTGAGCTGGCACCCCCTCTCCTAACTGCACCACCACACCAACGGGATGACGTTTGTGCTCTCGACATATTTTACGTGCATCCGCCCCTACACTGCGGGTCTTCAGTGGTACTAGGATCGAGAATTTGTGAAGAGAAGGGAAAATATTAAGCAACAAACCATGACACGCACTTACGGGACATGCACTCACATCGAACGCGTGAAACCCCACAAAAGTGTTGGCGTTAGAATTAAAGGAGGAAATTAACATGGGGATTAAGTTATACCCTTGATATAAGCCCGTGCAACGCCGGGCCAAGAAAGCTTGTTGAATTATAAAGTCTAATGGTTTCTTTACTGCTTATCTTTTGACATTATCTATTTGATATCTCTTCAGCATATCCTTGCTAGATATATTGTGTTGACGAATCCTAAGCTCTAACAAATCCCATAGGTGTTCTGTAGGATTTAGATCATGTGACTACGGGGGCATGTGCAATTGATTTGGGACATTATACAAGAGCCAAAGCTTCATAATCTCAGTGGTATGCTTGGGATTGTTGTGTTGGAAGCTAAACGACGATCCTAGGCCGAGTTTGGTGGCACTTTGATTTAAATTGTTTTTACGACATCAAGGTAATTATATCTGGTCATAATTGGTTCGATATACTCCAACTTGTCAACACCATAAAATTTGCTCTCTCAGAAAATATCACAGTTCTCCAGAACTCTGGAGGTTTATGTATATGCTCTTTTTCAAAAGCTATCCGTTGGTCTTTGAAATATAAAATTTTTGTGAGCCACTCGACTCCGGTATCCGGTCTTTACCAAGATTGCTCTTGCAGTGTCCGCACAAATGTTTTCCTAAAACTTTTCGTGAATGTCTGTTACTATTTGAGTTGCAGTCAAACGTGGATTTTTTTCACTACGGATATCATACTTCATTTTTCTCTGATTGTGAGTTTAGATGGACGACCTGAACTAGGTTTCGATGTGTAAACTTCTGTAGATTTAATATTATGAATAACACGCTGGATAGATCAATACTGCCATCCAACGGATCTGGTTATATCCCGATGACTTTTTCCACATTTCCCCAATGATTTTAAGCTCACTGATACTGATCTCCTTCCTTTTATTTTTCATGTCCTTGAATTTCTTTGAATCTCACAAAAACATTAAAACTGTTGCGTTACAACTTTCTTAAGCTATTTTACTTGATAACTGAATGCAAACATTCTGTTCACCTATAACGCCTGTTGATAAGTATTCCGGGAATCAAGAATATTCAAATAGCAAACGCAGACTTTTCTGCCTACTATTCGTAAGCTTTGCTACAAAACTTCCATTATTTTACGTAATTTTTATTCAAAATTAACGAATTCTTGCATGCTTAGTATTTAATAGCAGTTAACAAATTCAGGAAACTTTGTTAGAAAAAAATAAAATTTCTGTTCCCCGACGGAACGCAGGGACCGCGAGCACGCCGCCGGGTCCCGGGAGGGCCATCTCGCGTTATACCAAAACGCGAGACGGAAGCTCGAGAGCGCTCATCCGAGGACCGTCGACCTCCTTCGTGCACTCGCACCCCGCACCGAGAGCGAGAGGAGAGCTCCAGTCGAACCTCGGAAGTGCACCTGAATTTTAGCTTTGCTGTATGATTTGTTATGGGTGAACGCAGACTTTTTCTAGCTAGTGTATATACCATAAAATCCGGGGTATAACGTGCACTTAGAATACATAAGATCGAAACTTAAAGGTGCGCGTTATACGTCGGGTATAAAAACAATTGCTTTAAAAACAGCAAAAGAGATGAGCATAAAAAAAAATGTACCCCAAAATGTATCGAAATACCGTTTGTTTTAAAGAAACGACTTGCAAATGAATTAAAAGAGTTGTAGTTCAAGAAGTATATTATTTGTTTTTAAAGTCTGGGAAAAAATGACTTCTAAACATTTTCACAATGCTTGTTTATATTTCAGATTTTTTCGTTAAAAAGGGGGAGCGCGTTTCCGGCGAACATATCCCATTATATTGCCCATTATTCCAATGTATATAATGGTCAATTCAATGAAATATATTAATTTAACAAGCAACGTAAACCACAGAATTTAACAGTGATCGTGATCTTTGCCCGGGAAGTGGCCGCAATAGCGTGGAGGTTATGATCGCGAACTCGTGGACGAAATGCCACGGGTTCGAGTCCTGCGACCACTGAAGATCCGCCGTGCAAAGAGGGCCGATGAGCGTTAAATCTGTCGAGGCTCAATATTCTACCGTTGGCATAATTTGGGAGTTGGGAGGTTCCAGTTCAGGTGCCGTCCTCTCCACTTGACCAAGTTTCAAAATTACGATGTTCGTCGCCAATTTTTACATCATATTGCGACGTAAGAATAACTCTCTCTCACTCAGCGCGGGAAAAATGCATATACCTCTTTTGTCTGTGCGTTGTGATGAAAAGATGTTGTGTTCAGTGGAAACGTGTACCCACACAGTGAATTAAAATGCCTTCAAAAGTACATTATCATTAATTTCCTTGTAAATAAGAAAATATCATTGCAAATAAATAATTGTTCATCTGAATATCAAGTTAAAACTTATTAAATAATGAATGAAATATCGAACCTCCAAATGGTCTTGTTTTCTCTCATTCTGCATCTTTGCAAGCCAAAGTCTGAGATTTTGAAATCACGCGTAAAAGGAACATTGAAGCTTCCCGTGCACTCCAAATCTTTTTCGTATTCCTCATGCCAGATAATGAGTAATCATGCGGTATGTTGACGTAATGTTGTTCTGTATTTGCTATCGTTCCAGTTTGAATTTGATCAGATGAAAAAAAGTAAGCTTGAAGGGAAAAAATTATAATACCCTTATCTCTCTTTCTTAGTGTTAGTCCCTAATGCCATAATCAGTTACGCATCTGAGTAGGAAAGTCATCATTTCAATAATAAAAATAAAATTACGTTGCGTTTCTGGAACACCGCGAACAATTTTTATGAAACACATGAAGCTTTAAATGATTTTTCTTCTTCGTGGCTTTTGTTGATATAAGACTCCCATTGAAACATGCTTTCGCACCCTTTTGCCGAATTAGTTTTTCTTCTCACCTTAATGTTCGTTACGGTTTCTGATTTTCAATCTTCACTGAAGAAATTGGATGATTGCCCTTGAGAACATTTTCCCACAGTTTCTTTTTTTTTCCCTTGCTTGTTTTTGATTTTATAGCGAAATGTAGAACACAAAGCTTAACTCTGCTTTCAGATTATTCTTATGAAATATTTCACAACTTTCAATAGGATGATAACTTTAATTATTACTTGAGAAATTGTTTGGGAAAGCTTCGAGCTAAAAATAAACATTTGGGAATGCAGCATCATTTTCGAGTGCAGAAATTAACACAGTGTTTCATTTATTGGTAAATAATTTTCAAGCCTTTTTATTACAATTAATTCACCTATTGTCATGAACAAAAATTTTTCAAAATTTATTTCAAAATGTTTTAATGTTATTATTAGTTAAATTATGTTGCAAACATATTTTATTTTTGAAGTCTCAGTAGTATATTTCAGCTAAATTTTTTTAAAGAAGTTAACTCATCCACAAGCCGTATATGTTTACATAAGAAATATGACTCAGTTCTGAACAATGCGATTTTGAAAAGCTTTCAAATGATACATTTTGAATATTTTGTGTCAGTTAAAATATTCATATAAATGGTTTTACGGATTTTGTGACAAGAAAAAATTATATTTAAATTCAAATATTTTGGCCAAAAATAAGGATAAATAACATATTTACGTAACCATCTCCCTTTATGAAAAATGTTTTTATAATAATGACATTTTGCCCATATATAGTTAAGGGTCCCGTAGACAGAAATTCCAACTCTAAAACGATGAAAGCGCCCTCTTCTGGGAGGGGGGAATGGGCGTTCCTAAAAGAAAGGCCAAGTACTCATGAGTACTAGTCTTAATGATCGGAGGTAAATAGTTCCTTCATAAAAGATAAATTATATGCCTTTTTTTCTTAATTTTCAATATTTTCTTGACTTTAAAATAAACATTTTTTTCAAGCTATTATTTTTCCAAATTTGCATTTACTTGATCCCATTTTCTGATGATTATGTACTGACAGCTGTCATGATGAAAGAAAATGACGTCACAGAATCATACAAGCCTCTTCTACAACAGTTGAGAGAGGGATTCTAAGTGCAAAGGGAGCTCGAGAATGGAACCCCCCCTCTCTCTTTCGCCTTCTATTTTTGTTCTTGGAGGGTCCAGTTTACAACCAACTGAAGACTATTTATATGACAACTGACCCCTCTTTTACTGCCCACCCCATGGCAGTTTTCAATTACATGAAAACTGTGCCCGACATTCTAGTTGTACAAAGAAACTGCTTTTTTTCCGCTGTTTCGTTTCTGTTTTGAGGAACATCAGTTTTTCATTTGAATTTTATAAAAATACTAGCTGTTACCCGCCCGCTTCGCTGGGAATTTCATGATGTTTTATAAATTTTTACTGCTTATATATATGTATAAATTATTGATATCTAAGTCCTGCATTAAGAATTCGATTGTATTGAAAAATATACTTATACCTGTAACTGTCGCCTGTTGATAAAAAAAAAGGGGCAGAACTCATCTAATTTGTGTTTTCTAAAAATCTCTAAAATTGAAGCATAGAATGATGTTTGCTCTTTCGTAACCCAAAAACCAAGTAGATTCCCGCAAAACCAATTTTCGGTGGATCTCTACTCCGTAAATTGAACATGCAAGCCAAATTTCAAGTCTAAATCTAACAGGAAAAAAAACAAAAGTTTTACTATCAATATCTCAGTAATCCCGTTGAGAGCCGTTTTCCAAAATAACCGCTCTTAGCGGATTTCAACTCAACAAAAGAAAAATGCAAACCAAATTTCATTATTATAGTCCTTGTAGCTCGAAAAAAGTAATTTTTTTGTCAATACGTCCCAGTAACCCCCTGCACCCCCCAGAACTTGATTTGCTTAAAATACATTCTTAGTGGATCCCTATTCAACAAAAGAAACATGCTTAACAAATTTCAAGTATATGGGTCTAACAATTAAAAACAGGAATTTTTTCTGTAACTCCTCTTGACCCCTCGCAACCCTACTTGGGGGTCAATTTTCGGTTTACTCTTTGTTAGAGGAACTCTATTCCATGAAAGGAACATGCCTACCAATTTTCAAGCAGGATGATCAAATAGTTTAAAATGGAAATATTTATCAATTACGCCTCTTAATCTCCCGAAATTAAACTTAGTAGTTGATATTCGCGAAACCATTTTGTAGCGGTCTCTACTTTACGAAAGGAATCTGCTTATCAAATTTCAAGACTGTACGTCTAATAGTTTAAAAATGGGGATAATTATCTATGACGCCACTTCTGGGTCTGTTTTCACAAAACCAATTTTGTAGGGGAATTGCACACTATGAAAGAAATCTGCTTAGCAAAATTTGAAAACTGTGCGTCCAATAAATTAAAAATGCAAAAAAAATTTATCAGTAACGCCCCTTGAACCCCCGCAACGCGGCCTAGGGGTCGAATTTCACAAAACACATTTTTTAGGTATCTCTATCCTATGAGAGGAATCTGCTGAACAAATTTCAAACTGTGCGTCTAATAGTTTAAAAATGGAAATAATTATTTATATCTGCCCTTAACACCCCTTGAGGGTCAATTTTTCCCAAACCTGTTTTGTAGCGGATATTTACTCCATGAAAGAAACATTCCTACCAATTTTCAAGCAGGGAGGTGAAGTAGTTTAAAAACGAAAATATTTATCTAGTACGCCACTAAATCCCCCGCAACGCCATTTAGAGGTCTGTTTTCACAAAACCTTCTTATAGCTGATCTCTACTCTATAAAAGAAATCTACTTATCAAATATAAAGACTGTGCGTCTAATAGTTTAAAAATGGAAATAATTATCTATAACGCCCCTTAAGTCCCGCAACGCCACTTGAGGGCAATTTTCACGAAACCCATTTTGCAGCGTATCTCTACCCTATGAGAGGAATCTACTTACTAAGTTTCAAGACTGTACGTCTAATAACTTAAAAATCGGAATTTCTGACGACCCTTAAACCCCGCCCCCGCAAACAATTGCTGCTAATTTGAAATTACAAACAGACACTTCAATTTATTTATTTGTATAGATATAGATTGGGATTATAATAAATATTGTTTAAATGTGACTAAAAATGTAAATAAAAAAAAAAAAAGAAAGGATTAAAACTAACCGTAAAACTTATCAATTTTTTGTTTCTTGCATTGCTTTTTGCTTATGAAGCCTTGATTTATTATTTTTAAAAGTGCATCCGAAACAGCCGATGCTCTACTTAACTGAACAGTGAGATTCTCCTTTCATAAAAAAAAAAAAAATTATGGCACGTGTCAGCGTATTATCATGTGCGCGTAACACTATTATGTCTCATGAACAGCATCGGTCGCCAGTAACCAAAACAACGACTTCATTAGCTCAGCTTGGCGTTCAATTTGGCGTTCATCTTGGCATTCAGTTTCACGTTCACCCGTATAGTTTCCGTTCCCGTAAGAATACGGGAATAAAATATAGCCTATGTTACTCCCCGTTAATGTAGCTTTCCATTAGTGAAAGAATTTTTAAAATCGCACCAGCCGTTTCTGAGATTAGCCGGAACAAACAGACAGACAGACAGACAGACAGATAGACAGACAGACAGACAGACAGACAAAAATTTTAAAAATTGGTTTTTTGTTATGAGTACCGTATATACTTTTAGTGCATTAAGTAAAAAGCTGCTAATTTGAAATTACAAACAGACACTTCAATTTTATTTATTTGTATAGATAAGTTTTAGTTAAGGCAAAAACCTTTATATATATATATATATATATATATATTTCTATACATTCAAAACAATTTTCTGTGATATTCTTCAATACTAAATTGCATCAAAATCCTTTTTTAAACAGTTTAATGACAAGAGAAATTTATAAAATTAATGGAATGAATAGAGTGTAATGTGATTTAAATTATTCTCTTTCCTGAAATATTTCAGGTCAGTTCTTTATTTCCGATTCAGTTCAATAATTTTATTTAAAAACGGTTTAAGACATTTAACAAAAAAAAAAAAAAACTTATATAAATTTAATAAAGTACAGTGGCGTAACTACCAATGGGCTAGGTAGTGCCGTGCACAGGGGCCCTTGAGCTCAGGGGACCCTCACGCCTTGACCACCCAGCAAGTCGAGCTTGCGATAATTTCTCCCATAATTGAGGTATAAATATAAAAGATTGTTACATAGCTGTAATCATGGCAACTCCGTTGAAAGTAATTTCAAACTTGTAAGGAATTCCCCTAAATTCTTTCCTTTGTTTGTGTATAGTGTTGCGAATTTTACTTATTAAAAAGTTTATATTATTTTTCAATTTTTTCATTTTTCTAATCTTTACTTGAAAATAAACATCAAGTTCCATGAAATGTCTTACCATACATCTAAAAAACCTACACAGGAAGCTATTTCTTCTTGGTCATTTTATTTTTTATAACAATATGATTCATAATAAGCTATTTTCAATGTTTCACAATCTGGTATCTTCAACAGACTGATGTAATTTTGACCCCCCTCCTCTGTTTTTTCCTGTGTTTTATTTTAAATAATTATAATAATTTTGTATTATATTTTCTTGTTTGTGCATATTCCTTTTATCATTTCCTGTCTATCACATGTCAAATCGAACCTGGGCAATCACTAAATTCACAAGAAAACTCATATGCATACATGTAAGTAGTTTGTAGCTTTGCTTTCCTATGTTCTGCAGAGCTTGACACAGGGCTGATGTGAACCAGCTTTGTGCGTGTATATATATATATATATATATATATATATATATATATATATATATACCCCTAGAACTAGAAAGTGTTTTCGTACAACCCCATTCCAATCAGAATTTCTCGGGATTTTTGGGGAAAATCTCTAATTCCTCAGATGTCAAACATTCAAATTGTGGAGTGAGTGAGTGAATATTAACGTCACACTGTTCAGCTACAAGAGAGCTTTTGGTAACGGACCTCGTAATTTTGAACCATGGTCAAGTGACGGGGATGACACCTGAGATAGCACCTCATCTCCTAACTACCACACCACACCAAAGGAAGGACGTTTCAGCTCTTGACAGATTTAACGTGCATCACGCCCCTACATGGTGGGCCTTTAGTGGTGCTGGGATTGAACTTTAAAATTGAGGATCTATTTGCCTGTATTTGTACTTGCAGTGCATTCTTCATAGCGCATTAACTTAGAATTCATTTTGAAAAAAAAAAGCAGTGATGAGTTATCTTGAATAATATATGAAACACATGTATAAATGAAAATGCAAAATGTAGATACTGCTTTCCAGACAGAAATTAAAAAAAAAAAAAATTCTGAAATGTTATTTCTAAGTTGAATTTTCAGTGAAGGAAATAAAAACGGAATAAAAACATCAGTAGCAATAGTAAATAAATTAATTGAAATTTATATGTTTTAAGAAGAAACTATTAATGTTACTAAAAATATTCTTAAAATTATGAACACTTTCTGATTTATTTTAAATCAATGGTATTTCATCTTCGGAATATTTGAATCTTATTTAAGGTGCTATGATCAATAAATCCATTTAGTATGTGGAAACTTTCACAATATTTGAAATGAACAGCGGAACAAGAATTTAGAAAAAAAGAAATACACACTTTTCTTTCCAATTCCTGAAATTCTGTCCTATATTCTTTTTTCGTTTAGCCGAAAGAAATAATCTTTTTTTGAAGCTGCGACGATGATCCATTTTATTTAATAACTGAAATAAACTGTGCAAAATAAGTTTTAAAACAGCTGATATTCAAATAACTTTAACTTGGAAAAAAACACAGGAATTTCAATTTTGGAGATATGTAAGAAAAGAATGCGAAATCTGATTCACTTTATCCTGACGATTCAAATGCATTTAATAAATATTAATTGTTCATTTTAATTATTAATAAACTATAACTTATTTAGTATATATAAATAATTTTAAGAAAGGTGGAATAAAAAACAGAGGATAGCTTTTTGTACAAAACGTATTTGTAGTTATTTTCAAGCACAGACTCAAACTTTCCTAAGAATGATGTAATTGTAAATAGTATCTTGAATGCCTATAGATTCTTAGAAAACAAGACCCATTTTGAGGGGGGGGGGACATCTCTGTTACACAATCCACCGAAGAGTCATAAATTACCCCCTTTCACCAAGGGAACGCAGGGAAAATTTCATGTATCCTTCCGCAAGAAGGCGAAGTTACAAGTTTACTTTCCCCTCATTCCAAATATGCAATGCTGACTTATTTAATTACTCGCAAATATAAATTAGTTTAAAAATTTTAAAGTATATGCGTTTGAAAGAGCATAAAAAATAATGGATTTCGGCTGAAAGACTTTTTTTATCCGATAATTGAAAATATTTTTATGATCGTTTCAACGCACTAAATGTAAATTTTCAAGCTTTTAATAAATATTTAAAAATATTTAGAATTTTTTTTTTAAAAATCGAAATCAAGAGAAACATTAATTTTTTTTTTATCTTTAGGATGCATTTTGTTTCATACAGTTAAAAGCAATACCTTAGACGTAAATTGAATTATAAGAAACTCCATAGGATTAACATTACACTCGGGTTTTCGTGGTGGCGTGTCACCGGGAGCCTTAAGACTTATACACAGAGCTTGAACTATAAAATTTTTGAAAAATTGAAATTATTTTTCGAGTTACGAAACCTATAAAAAAACAAGGGTATTTCTTGTAAAATTTTTATTCTCATATAATAAAATATGAAGGATTCCACTTTTAAATTACACATTTCACAAAAATTTTAGTTCAACCCCAGAAACGAAGTCCTGCTATGAATAGGCAAAATATTATTAAAAAAACATTTTTCACATAAACGGAATATTTTGAAAACATGTCATTCTTGCCAAAAATATTACATTTGTATAATTTTTTCCTTTATTAAAATAGTAAAACCATTTTAAAGGTATATTAAGCTACAACTGTCTCAAAGTAACGAAATGATTTTCATTTATACGTTTTTTCAAAACCACGGTTTTGAATGTAGTCAGTCAACTTTAGATAACAAATTGTGAATTTTTAAAATTATGCTGTAGTTTCTGTTTAAAAGCGATTCTTGACTTTTATTAGTTGATAGTTCTTGTGTGTGTGCATGTTAAAAATATTATTGATATTTTTCTTTTAACTGAAGGGGTTTTCTTGAACTTTTAAGTTATTTATGGTCCTATGAAACTAAAAATCAAGGAATTGCCTGAAAAAAGATGAGGCGCATTTAATCGTTCTTTTTTAAAGTCAAGAAATCTGTCCAAATATTAATATTTCATAGGTCAGATATGCTCTTTCTTACAAGTTTTTTTTTAAAGTTGGAAGTTAATGAAAACCACATGGTTACAGAGACTGGGCAGTTTAAGATAAAATTATTTAATTTATTCTTTCCATACTGAAATTTCCTTTCTCATTCAGTTGGATTCTACATTATCTTATTGAAATTACATTTTAATTGTTTAACTTTGAAGTAAAAAGAAGATGAGGTCAATTTCTTTTGGAATAGTGTTCTGCTTTAGCAATCGGAAGGAAGTGGGCGTATAAACTAGGAAACAAATGCACAGAGCGGAACTAATACAAGTCTTCTTAAAGCATTTTATAACCATATCCTACGGCGCATTCCGTGAAAGTGAGAAAAGGACATTGCTGTTGTTGAAAATGTGTTAGAGAAAATGACGTATTGTTGTATATATATATATATATATTGCATAATTTTGGGGGGATGTTTGATGAACTGTTTACAGTTAAATGTCTGTTATTCCTTTTAAGATTACGAGGGTCTATAGCAGCTTTTCCCAAACGAATTGTGGCTATGGATCCCTTTCATACCAAATATTTAGCCGCGTTGCCCATAATGAAATAATTCTACTTGAATGCACAGTAAAAAAACTACAAACTTATCTTATATGTTCTAAAAATGAAAAAGGAAAATTATATTGATAAGTATTATACTCGTATAATAAAACTATTTTATAAGCTAACTTGAACTCTAACTTTGGTTAGTAAATTTTCTAACCTAGCGAACTTAATCATTTGCCAATACAAAAAATAGTACTGTTTTTTATGCAAAATAAGGGAAAATTTGTTGTATTCATTTCACATTTCGGGATCATGCACGAAACAAAACTAAACTATTGATTAAGTCTCTACGACTCTTTTATACTGCCATATTTTAGGCAAGTTATTGCATGTAGATTCCATTCCTGTTTAATCCTGCATAGAGACAGCTGCGCGATTGAATCGACTTCCACCGTGTGACGCTTGGCATTGCTTGCATTTTATGTCCCATTATCTGTAACACTTCACTCTAAAATTTTTAATTTTTGCTTCAATTTTTTTAACTAGTAAATATCATGATAGATTCATTTTAACTTTCATAATAACGGAAATGGATCAAAGATATTTCACTTTAAATTAAACCTTTCGCAAACCTTACTGTTGCTCATACATCCCCAAATTAATTCTAATTTGCCCCTTTAACTCCTTCAAAAGTCACAAGGACTACCAGAAGACCGTGGAAACCATTTTAGGTTTATACGAATATACTAGATAGAATTGTATCCCCTTTTTAGTTCCCTACCCCTACACTTCTTTTACCTTTCCTGCAATTATAGAGCTTTGTCTGAATATATACTTTTCCATTAATTAGCAAATATTTGACACATCTTTGCCAAATAGAGCCCTTATTTCTCTAAAACGAACCCTTATATTTTTTTCCATTTCGAATCGAAACCTTGTACTGCAGATTCTAAAGATTGAAAGCAGATTTTATTGAATAAACAAAATTGTATAAAATTACTTAGCAAATTAATTTTTTTTAAAATTTTATTTTTTATACATTTGAATTTTTAAAGCTGATTATTATTTAATTAAAATAGTTTGGTCATTTTTGTTTACAGCTTTAAGTTTTTTAAAAAAACTTACAGTTCCGGCGTTTACATTGAGTTTTTGTGAAAATGAGAATTTTTGTTTTCTCAGTTGTGTTGCTTTATATTTATGCCGTTAAGAAATTCATATAGATATAAATGAATTTTTAATATTATTAAAATCAGAAATAACCATAATTGTTTCAATGTCTAGTGAAGCTAGAATATTTTAATCATTTTTTTGTACAAATTAAAGATAAAGCATCTGCAAAAAATTTGCCCCCCCCCCATCAAACATTTATCTAAAATCCTCTCTCTGCGGTAGCAATTGTTAGTGTCGGGTTTTAACATTTGTTAGTTTTCGTAACATACAGTGATAAACTTTTCGTGCATTTTAAAACAGTTGCAAATTATAATTTACTCTGAAAAAGGTAGACAATCTTCATAACTTGCAAAGCGACACTAGTTTTCTTAAACCGTTTAATACATTTTCTCATTTATCTTCCCGAAAACGATTTTAATATGTGTCCACACATTGGATAAAATCACAGAGGATTATTCAGAATTGTGAACTACAAATTAAAGTAAATCCCCTTAAAATATACTCCAGTGTGCATTTCCAGGCACCCGCTGCTAGTGAAAGTGATATCGTATGTTCTAATCACTAAAAGCTATGCGGATGCCTTTACACGTAAGAGAACAATCAATAAACTTGAGGAAGGACATAATTTAACGAGTATTGCCAAAGAGTTTGGAATTGACAAAAATATTGTATCATACTTAAAACTACAAGAAAGGTTGGTGGTTGGCCACGGAAAATAACAATAAGCAATGATTGAAGAAAAGAGACGGAAACAAGACAGCAGGCAACATAACATCTACGTGCGGAAACTAGATGACAAGTGTTCCTAATTAATGTAGCCAGACCCTTTCATAAAATCATTCACTATCCTGAACGCTGTATACCATTGGCAGTAACCAATCGACGGTTCTATTTACATTGGTGTAGTGAGCACAAAGAGTGAACATCATATAAATGGAGTAATGACTTCAGTGACAAACAACCATCGGCACCAGTTGTTATGCAAGAAAAAGTAGGGACAAATTTTCATCCCATTCACAGAAACGAAAGAGACGGTTAAGACGTGTTCATGTTTGGGGTGTGGAGATATGGTGATGAACTGGCAGATGGAGCTTCACATTCTCGACATTTACAGGTGATAGCTCTGTGATGAAGATATCTTTGCCCTATGTATAACTCTCTTGAGATTCAGACTTTGTTTTATGGAGGGCAACGCACAGCCCCACCGGCTACATGCTGTTAGGAGATTCTTGAAAGTGAAGATATGCTTAGAAGAGATTGGCCAGAGTGTACTTCGCTGATTAAAATCCCAAAAAACTGAAACACATGTAGAGTTCTTTGGGGTCTCTTTTTCCATCGGAGTACACGATATGACTAACATATAGGGAATTCTTACCTCAAGAACTGTTGAACATGAACAACCGATGCCATGCAATCATTGTAGTTAAGGTCAGGAGATCTTATTCCTCACTAAGGGACTTTCACTTGTTGCTCATTTTAGACAGTGTTTTGTACTACAACACCATTCTGTAGAAAAAGCTTTTTCCTGCTTTGTTATATTCTGAATGTGTCCTATTCATTTATATGTTTTGCTACTGTGTTTTCTTCCTCCTTTTAAGCACTACACTGTGCATATACAGAACGCTAACGCTTTGAATGACACCCGGTTGAATCAGAGAGGTTGCGTTAGTTTTCCTTTTTAGTATATGTAGTTAATTAAATTTTTTTATTTGAAATGCAACGCTTTCCTTTCCTGTTTTGAAGGCATTTACTTAAAATACGTTCCAATTCATTGTATACTTTCGTTGTTTAGATATTTTACAGGAAGTCATTCGTTTAAATGTAAAAGATATATCAAAGGTTTTTTTATCACTAATCAAAACAGGAAACTTTTGTTTTCAATTTTTAAGTTCCTTCTCACACATTGAGCTATTCTCTGATCAATGTGTTTTTTAGAAGAAATTTATTTTTAGGCTGAGTAATTAGTTTTTCAAATAAATTTAAAATATAGGTAATTGCTGAATTTGACTGTAGATTTAAGTATTCTTGGCGTTATTTCTCTTTTACTGGGTATATTTATTTCTTTAATTTTAATTATGAATTTTAAAAAAAATTATTTCGCACTTTGATTTTTTTTTTTGTACTAAATCTTTTACGTTCATCTATTGTGCGAAATTCTATAACTTTAAATCGAAGCATTATTTTGCCCTCACTGTTGCTTTTATAATAGATTGGAATCACTTTAATAGAGCGATTCATTGTGCAAACACATGCTATTTATTATTTTTTTAACTTTTGACTAATATTTAAATATGTAAATGCAATTTTTTTAATCTATAAAAGTATATCCAAGCAATGAACATTTTTCAGAAATTAATGCAACATTTTGTCTTTACCACCATAAATTAATTTCATTGTTGTTCAAATTCAACTTACGTTTATTATCATCAGTTTTTTTTTTTTTACTCGAATCTTCATAAAAACATCAACTTACTTAATAAATCCTCGTAAATAAAACATCAAAAATAGGGCACATTATTGTTCGCTTTCTCTTTTATAATTTTTGAATTCATGATAAAGTTGCCAATTTCTTTTAACAGGATGAACGCTTCTGGCTCCCTCTTGAATTATTTATTTTTAACCTATTAAAAAATTTTCAGCTTGTTAGATTTCGTTGTTAACTCCTTGTTTATTCAGAAAATAAACTTAAAAATTTATCAAAAGGATTGTAGGTACTTTTACTGTTCTTATATAACCGCTTTTTTAAATAAAGGGGGGGGGGATTTTACATTTTTATGTCAAGTTTTTTAGCATATACTTTCAATTATTTATATTTATGCTATTTTTAAAAAAAAATACTTTAAAATATACTTTTTTAAACTTTTGTTTCGAATTTTCTAATTTCAAATAACATTTATACCAAGAAGTAATCAACTTTTTGATATTCCTATTTTTCATAATTAGTACTCATAACTCTTAGCTTGTCACCATTTAAGTATAGAAACAGGTAAAAATTCTATGTTCAGCTATTAAGAAAATTTTATGTTTTGGCTTTATCGAACAGTTCATCCTGTTCTCACGTAATTTGCTTATAATTTAGGTTTACTCTGGTTTTTGAGCACAAAGAATACATTTTTCTTCTTAACGAGTCTTTCAAATTGAGAACATGATCTAAAAAAACTAACATTTACAGGAAAATACACGAAAAAGAGAATCTTTGTATAGCTTTTGATTTACAGTGTACTGTTTAAAAGTGAATTCAAAAACAATCTTAGAATAGGCTCATTCACCTGCAGAATATAAAATGAATTTGAAAGAAAATAAGATCTAAATAATCTTTTTCGTGTTTGAAAGTTCATTTTGGAAAGTTTATTTGGAAAAAAAGTGCATAGAGTTCTTTTAAGCAAGAAACTCTCAATTTTAATATTTTTTTACTGTCACTACTTGAAGCAAGTTGATTTTTTTTTTCGTCAGATTTTTTAATTGTATTACAAAGCAAGGTAATATGTAGCACATTTTGATTTATCATCAAAAATGAGTAAAAGTATGATTATTGAACGAATGCTTTTTTTAAAAAAAATCGGAAGTATGAAAAGTTGAACTTTTGTCATTATGATAAATGCTAATCTTATCAATATTAGTGGAGTTGATAATGATAAACATTTATGCTTCTTCTATGGGCTAACTGCATTATCGTATTTGATTAGTTGTTCCCCAAAAAGTTTACGTATAAGCAAAATTGAGATGATTGCAAAGCAAATCAATGTTTCTTAAAAAAATCTTCAAGGGAATCCGTAAATAAAACTCTTTAAGGATATATATTTGGTAACTTTTGGGAATTGAGATTTTTTTTTTTAAATTTGACGAATTATATTATTTTTACTGACTAATTAGGCCACAATCAAAGTAACAATCAAGCTAGAAATTAAAGTGGATTCTCATTCACCGGTACAATATACTTGAGTCAGTAAAATATATAAAAATGCAAAAAATGTCAAAATAGATTTACTTGAAGTCTTGCCTTTATTTCATTATTTTTGAAAAGTATTTTGTCATAGAATGAAAAATAAGCAAATAACAATGTCAATAATTAAATAATCATAATTGAATTCTTTAAGAAGGCTAAAGCTTATGTTTCAGAGGATTGTAGATTTTTTCATCCCTAATCAGAATAATACAATTCTTTATATTTTAAACTTAAGAAGAAAATAAACGTTTCTCAATGAATTTTTTTGCTCTGTTATTTAATATTTTTTCAAAGCTCTCTCTCTCTAAAGTGAAAAAGCAGAACCCCAATTCACAACACATTTTAAAATTTGAAGAATTCCAATGTGTCCTTATAAATTTATGTGGTTATATCATGTCTCAATTCAATCTATTATATAAATATGCTATTGCTCATTTTGGTTTGTAATGCAAAAATTTTACTCAGCAGTGGGGAGGGGGGTGACAATAGAATTTTTTAAAATAAAAACACAAAAAATGCTTCAAACGTAAATAAAAAGTGAAGCATATGTTGATCTTTACGAAATCAGAATTATACTGAGACATTTTTTAGTTAGAAAAAGCTTCCGGATTAACGTCCTATTGTTTAATATAAAATAAAGATAGTCTTAAAAAATATTCTATTCATTTTTAAAGTATAATTACAAACAGGTATTTTGCAAACATAAGCCAGAAAGCAATTTAAAATAATTGGTCTCTTTTGAAAATGTAAAATGACCACTTTAAAAGAATTGAATTATTTTTTAGAGTATTGTGTAGATAACATTTATCATTTAAATTTTACAGTTATAAATTTGTTTCGAATGTGTTTGAATAGCCATGAGAAATTATTTTTATGAAATAGATTTTAGAAGAGGCCTCGAATAAAATTATAAGTTCAGCATCTCAAAATTATAAATGCATTCTGAAGAATTTTAATTAATTTATTTGCAAAAAAATGGGCTGCATCCATCTAAATTAATTGTCTTGCCTATTTAGTTTTTATTTCATTTTTACTGTGCGTAAAAAGCAATTTAACTAGAAACCTTTTCGTAATTCCTTCCGGGGTGTGTAGATTATTTACATTTATAACAATACGTCTTAGTTATAAACATAAGATGCATTTATCGTATTTTTAATGAACCCAAAACAAGTTTGGATTCCTCAAAATCTTTTAATAAAAATATTTAAATACGAGTAAACATACATTACTGAAGCAGAATTTGTGTACTTGTATTGAATAGAGGCAATGTAGTTTAGAAAGATCACAAATTTCACCATCGCAGATTTCAAAACAATATCTCTTTGTTCCCCATTTTCGTGTTGAAGATTCCTGTATACCATTTCGATAAATGAATTCGTGTCCGGGTTTCTCGAACATTTTACGGACCCCATACGAATGACACCCCGTTGTCTGATTTACGATGACAAGAAAATGTTTTGTGAAAGAGCTCAAATTCCTTATAGAAAAGATCAGCATAATATTCTTTACGTTTTATTCTTTTCCCATGCATGGTATCCAAAAGCACTACATTGTATCCTTCACATTAAAGCTATAGTCTTTTATTTACATCTGTTTTTGTGGTACAAAGCTAGAAAATAAAAAAAAGGAAGTTTATTTTTTTATCTCAAAAGAAATAATTAATACATGATTTTTTTAAATGCATTTTATCAAACATTTTTTTTTTTTTCATTCACGAACTAAATTAATGTTTCCTCTATAAATTTCGAACGAATTTTTTAATGATGTTGTACAAATATCTGTAAGGAAATTTAAAAAAAAAAAATTCTCTTTGAAAATAAGCAGAATTGAAGCAAGTAGTTGTCATTTTGAGGAAAGAATTTTCATGTATAGTAATCGATATTAATAACAACGTACAAAGGTTAAACTTATCATTAGCATCTTCGGTGAATTTTTATATTTATTTTAATGGTATTATGTTAGTTTCTGATATTTACGACTTTGTATTCGCATTATTTATAAAATTAGTGTCTTTATCACTTGCCGTGAATTTTCAATGATTTTGCTACAGGGAAAGCATTAAACTATATCTTGCTTCTCTATCTTAAAGCGTTATATTATCAAAAAAGGATGCTTAAAAAGTAGAAACTTTCTTGCCCAACTGATAAAAAAAATGCTTAATAGCGCGTTTGTTTCATTGTAATAAATCTCTAAAAAATCTGTGTTTCGTGTCTGAGGAAAACACAATGTAAAGTTATGACGAAAGCTTATACAAGGGGTGATCAAATGAAAAGGTACGAAACGACACGGGAGGTACAAATGTAGAATTTATTCAAAATATACACCATAGGCCTGAGCACAACGATCACACTGATGAACAAGCGGCAGGATTTCTTGTTCCCAGAATTCATGAGGCTGTGACGAGACCCAGTCCTTCAAAGTGTCCTTGAGTACGTCGTCCGAGTTGAAGCGGCGTTCGAGTTCCCTGTGTTTCTTCAGTAGACCAAACACATGGAAATCGCAGGGCGACATGTCCGGACTGTAGGGCGGATGGTCCAACGTCTCCCATTTGAACTTGTCCAGTTCCATTTGTGTGACTGGAGACGTGCGGACGCGCGTTATCATGGAGTAGAACCACACCCTCCGTGAGCAGCCCCGGTCTTTTGTTCTTGATGGACCTGCGTAGGCGTCGGAGTGTCTCACAGTACATTTCGGAGTTAATGCTTTTTCTGTGCTCGAGGAATTCCACAAGTAGCGGACCTTGAACTTCGAAAAAGACAGTGAGCAACACCTTGCCTGCTGACTTCACGGCTCTGAACTTTTTAGGGGGAGGTGACGACGCATGCTTCCACTGCATGCTGTCCCGCTTTGTCTCTGGCTCGTATTGATAGCACCAGGTCTCATCGCCAGTGACGATCAGCTTCATGAAAGCGGGGTCTTCCTGACACCGAAACAGATGTTGCAGTGCTAGTCCCATACGCAGTTTCTTTAACTGGTCGGTGAGCTGCTTCAGAACCCAAGCGGCACACACCTTCCGAAATCGCAACCTGTCGTGAACAATTGTCCACACGCTGACATCCACCTTCAGCGGCAACATTCGCAATGTGACACGTCGATCACTTCTCACTAGGTCGTCCACCTTGTAGATGAGATCGCTCGTGATGATAGTGTTTGCCTGGCCTGGTCTCTGATCATCACCCACTCTCTCACGGCCTGCACGAAAACGGGCACTCCATTTTCTAACAGACTTTTTCTGTCAGAGACACATTTCTTCCCGTAAACGGTCACCATCCACCTATGCCTCCATCCTGCCGGTTTCTCACCTTCCGCTGTCAGAAATTGGATAACACTTCGCTGCTCCTCAATCGTCGAATTTTGCAACACGAACGCCATCCTGTCCTCATACGGACTGCCGCATCATTTGGACGCCGCTTTTTATAAGAGCCTTTGCTCTCTCCTGCGCATGCGGGCCTTCGCGCATGATTCGATCCCAGTCAGAGCTTCCAATGGCATCCCGAGATGTCTCGCTACATTCTCCTATGGCGGAATATGCAAATATTTAACCGTTTCATTTTTATGTCGTTTCGTACCTTTTCATTTGATCACCCCTTATATATTAGTCACTTTAACAGTAGCTCGAAGTATTATAAATGTATGATTGCGCTTAAATATACTAATTATCATGCTGAAAGGTTTGGGTTTTTTATGCCCAATAGTCTTAATTGTAAGTTTTAAAATTATAAAAAAAATATTTAAATGTGATAAGTGTCTGGTCAGAAAATTTTGCTGGAGTTGTATGATCGTATCATTAAATATAAAATATCCTGTATATTTGGGTCATCCTGAAAATAAAGATCATTTAGCTGTACAAAATGGGAAATGCAATATGTATTGGAAAATAGTCCTATTACATATCTGAAGCTTTTTTCATTTCTCTATATAATTATCATTTCATTTAACATTTGACGCATTTATTTCTGAATTTCAAAATTCTCATGTTATACTGTTCTGCCGCCTGTTCATTAAGTCAGATTCAAATGAAAAACCAATATAGTCAGGGCTCTGCTCTTACAAATTACCTTCTTCTCTTTAAGCTCAAAGAGTTTCTGAGAGGTAAATGATTCGGAAGTGACGGAGAGTAGTTAGAATCCACTGACCACCTGGCTTGTATGACCATGTTTTATCCTCCTGCACGCTAGCTGCAGAAAAGTTTTACATTAGAATTTTGAAGCTCGTGAACAAATACAAAAAAAAAACTTAATGTTGATAGTGATTATGTAGAGAAATGAAGGAATCTTCCTATATGTAACTGGATGTTTTTTTTTCAATAAATCTTAGGTTTATGTTCTGGTTTTTGTATTCCGGATGTACCTCATATTTTATAGTTATTCGAGATTTACATTATTTTCGTTAGCTCATTTAATGTAATTTTATTGTTATTTCATTGATCATACTACTTTCACTGAAACTGTGACATTCACTTCCGAATAGACTCCGAATTGATGGAAATTGAATCTTCTAGTTTTTGTATAAAAGATTTTTCTCAGAGATAATCTAAAGAAATAAATTAACAAAATAAGAAATAAGAACCATTTGAATTCCTACCTTGAACTGGCGATATATTTACACTAATTATTTTTGGACATAGCTGAATTTGACATTCGCCAAGCACTTGTTATTTAGGTATTAATTACATTTTTGCTATTAACACTTGAATCTTAAATTATATTTAGTTGTCTTCTGCTTTCTTCGAGAAGATGCTTCTTGTTTACTTTAAGCTGAGAGTATTCGTAAATAATATTTTGTTGACTTAAAGATCAGTTTTTAAATTTTTATTTAAGTTTTATTTTGTTTGGAAGAATAAACACCTCTAAGAAATTCAAGAAACTATTTCGTGACTTTCAAATAACTTCCAGATTTCTTTTATTTACGACGTGCTTTTTCTTAAATTAAATTTACTTCTTCCTATTGTTGTGAAAAGACAATTTCAAAATATAACTGCACGAAATTGACTCAAAATATTTTTTATTATTGCACTCTAAACTATCAAATCTGAGCCTCACACGAAGATGTTTTTACTGGGGATGAATATGGAGACGATATTTTTGAATTAAATTAACTGATTGTTTTTGAGAATTCATAAAATAAGTTCATCTTTGACAATACTGGGTTCACTATCTGTGTATGATTTATTATGCCACGAAACACAAAAACACTTATATGGAAATCGTGAAGATCAAGCCTATTTTGCATTGTGTAGAAGTAAATTGAAATGTCCTATGATTTTTTTTTCGTATATGAAATTAAACCGTCTTGTAATGTCCGAAGGCATGTGATCGATGCGGCATGAGTAATAAAACTGAAAAAAAAAACTTATAGAATAAGTGCTAAACACAAGCATTCGCATAGCATAAAATCAAAAACACTTCACATCCATTTTTTTAAGCACATTCTATCAAACTTTTTAGGGTTAACCGAATAAAAAATCAACAAATGTAGTTTAAATGTTATTTTTCTCTTATTATTTTTTATTATATTTTTTTCATCTTTAATTGTGTTTACGTCGGATACTGTTTATCTCGAGAAGTTTTAAATAATTGTTTATAAATCCGATAAACTAGCATTTCAGCTTCTTATTTTATTTGCCAAGAAAAATATTCTGAGCATTCCTCAGGAAAACTAAAAAACTCGTAGAAATTTCTACAAACACGTAAAATTTCTGCGGATACTTTATTTCAACACAGATTTATACAAAAGCTTTCTCATGTTTCTTCGAAATCAAAGTTCTTGTGTAAAAATGTTGATTTTTTGAACATATTATGCTTATAGCAATCACAATAATTATTTAATATTTAATAAGCTCTCTCGTTTCATATTTCAAAACTTATATTTAACTAATTTTCTGAATATAGTTTATATAAAAGAATTTTAATGTTTCATTGAGCTGAAAAATTACAATATATCTCCAAATGTCAAAAAGATTTCATTATGGGAAATTTCTCTATTATAGCATGAAATAATATGTTTATATCCGCCTTAGATTTTGTCAACAGAAACACTACAATTATCCGTTTTGCTGATATTTAATATTAATGCATTTTATTGCCTATCGTTATTAGTTTCTGTTGTTAAAAAGTGCAATTGTTGGAAATATTAAATGTAATAAGTAAGATCATACCATAATAACATAGATTTATAATCCTGCCAGGTAGGCTTAGTATTTTCCAAGTTTCAATTCAAAACTTTTCTAAGTATGTTTTTTTCGGAATGTTTCTTAGCTTACTGTTTTCAATGCATTTTTGTACTTGCATATCAGAGATGCAGAAAAACTACAGTCTAAGAAAACACCCACAGCGTATTAAAAACAATAAAAAAAAATAAGAATTTCATAGAACATGAGGTTTTCAATTGGGCAGATTCTGAAAAGAGAACTAAAAAACCTGCACTTGGAGAGCTAATTTACCATCACCCACCCCTAACAAGCACCGAATTAATATCGTAAACTTTGGTTCTACTCAGGTAATAATGCATTATTTATTTTGATAAAGCAAATATAAAAGCAAAATGCAACTTGACGATAACTTTATATCTTGTCCCAAAGATATGATTAAAAGAAGATTATGTAGTTTAAATATCATGTCTATAAATAGGAATATTTAATGCCGCTACTTTCTATGAAAAACTCAAGCAAGTTCCTGAAAAATATTCCGTTTCTAACCCTAGCTAAATATTTAATAATCGCTTGAAAACTGAAATGATAAGCCATCCTTTTCCTAGAGTGACCATCTGTTTCCTTTGCAGGTCTTGCAGCGCGAGATCGAAGGTCGCGGCAAAGAACTCACTTCCCTCATCCGTCAGTGTGAGTCGCTAGAGGGTGCTACGGTCGCCGAATCGAAACGCTTGCGTTGTGCCGCCGCACACTTGGAGAGAAGCTGGCACAACATCTGGATCCGTTCATTGGAGAAACAGTGCCTCACGGAACAGCGTTTACTGCAACGTCAGAAGGACGAAGACGTGAGTGTTTATTTACATTAGACACCGTTTTTATTTCTTTTTTCGTCGTTTCTTCTCGTCTCGGAATATTCACGCCAAAAGGAATATTCGCAGAGCAACAGGTAACGATTTTTATCGAATTGCTTTGTTCGTACATATCTGATCGTTTGCTTTTAAAAATATGATTTTTCCGCTTCTATATAAATAGTTACATTTTTAGAGTTTATTGAACAATTTATTATATAGCATCTCTGATATAAAGAACTAAGAACAAAGTTATTGCTTTTGTCTTTCTAGAATTTATATATCTTCATATATTTTTTACAGGCAATAACTTTTTTTTTCGGTGCAAAATTTGAACGTGTTAAAAAAAATTTTTTTCCAAAAAAAAATCGTAAGTTTGTATTTTTACTCTGAGACTTAAATTGTTGTGTAATTCTGAATAATTATGATAAAATATTTTTCTATGTTTGTTTAATTTTCGTTTTAAATCGTTCTCTGGAAAAATAATCAAATATTTTCATAGCAAACTATTTTTTAACACATTGAAGATGTTTCTTAGAAAATATTTGAAAAAATGCCATTGTTAAACATATTTTATTGTTTATTGAATATCACTTTATTGATATGGAAATATTATGTAGAAATAGTTAAGGAAATGAAGCCAATATTATGTTTTAAAAGTTTGTTTCGTTTATTATTCTTAAAGTTGTCACATTTAAATTATAGAACTGCTCTTTGGAAATCAATACCTTGAGTCCTTTTATAGTTATCCAATTGAGGGGCTGTAGGCAGTGAGCCTCGAAACTTATTGAGGCCCTGAACCCCTATGCAGAAGTAGGCCTCATTTGCAACCTTTTATCGAATTTGTTGTATATAAATGTTCAGTTCCATACAAAAAAGCAATCCAGAGAAGAACGAGACTTTAATGTGAAAATTAGTTTTCTACATTTTAATATCGTAAATCACTAATCATGTTTTCTAAATCAACCGTCATCAAGCTTCGTAATTGAGTCAAGCATTTCTCAGCTTTTCAGGTAATATGTTCAAGAGTAACATTAGACGGTTAATGTTATTCGGATCAGGATTTTGTTGAGGCCGTGTCGAAAAAGAGATCAGGCTAAGAACCTGCACACAGGCTCAGATAGGTCCTTTGCTGATATTATATATATGCTTAGTCTAAACCACACTTTTCCAAAAAAAAAACAACTTATAGAAGTTATTTCCATGCTTTTATTAATAACTATCATTAGATATCTGTAATGCCTTCAAAAATGCTATAGAATTCCAGTGATTTTTTACAGCGAATATTTAAGTGAAGTACGTACTGTATAGGTACTATATATACTTAAAAAGAATCAAAACACAAATTTTTTATAAAATAATAATTATTGTCTTGGTATGTTGGTTTTTGTCCACGTTTTCAATTCATTTACCTTTTAGTATTTAAATATAATTTAATATTTTAATATATTGTTTAAAATATATCTTATATAAATATCCGTATTACAATACTATATAGTCTTTCGAAATAAATTAATTAAAGATCTATTTATAAAATGATACCGAAAGTGTGTGAATATGCATGTGTTTATGTGTGTATTTGGATATTGGGGAAATAATTTAAAACATCAAAATTAAGAGAAAAAATAGTCCGTTCTTGAAAGACTTACCTTGATGATAAATTGTGCGTTAAAATTTCATTTGGAATAATAAAACACCTTTTGTTCTTTTTAAAAGTTTCCGAGTATTATTCAGGTAAATCAGAAATTTCTTTTCGAGTGATCTATTAAAAAATGAAGCTAAATGCAGAATAAAAGAAAAGAAAATAAAAATAATAATAATCTGATGCCAAAACACCGTTTTTCACCCATTACCTGAAGTTGAGCAGTAGCAAGTTTCATATGTAGTAATATGTTAGTGGTTCCTTTCTGAGGTCAGGGTTACAAACGTAATGAGTCGAAATAATTTATTTCTAAACTCGGTCAATAATTCCCGATTCAACTCACGCTCTACGAGAGGGTACTTAATTGAAACTTGTGCAAACACTGGAGCGTGAACACTACCCACTCAAACGACATATTTTTTACTTATCCTATCATTGTTCATCTCTCTAAAATAGAATAAGATTAGTTCAGTGCAATGATAATATGGAAAATATTAACAGTGGATCACGCTGAAGTTTGTTTTAGCCTCAGTATTTAAAGGAAAAATGCAATTTTTGGGGGTTTTAAGTAAGGATGAAAATTTAGCTCCAAACCACTTAAATTCAATGGAATTAAAGTTCTCTCTGAGATGGAATGAGTATAATTTGGACATCTGACGTGTGAAATATATCATTAATTTTTGAATTTATTTCAGTCTGTGTAAGAATTAAGTAAATTAGTCCTTAATTAATATGTACATTGATATTTTAGGGGACACAATTTCATCACCAATAAGCAATGTGATTAGATATTAAAAATGCAATATCTTGTGATTAAATTAGTTTGCGTTTCTGAAATTAAATATGGGTGCAAGTTAAAAAAAATTATCGATACTTCATTTATTTCATGAAAATGTCACGTTTAGTTGTGAAGACATTTTCGTCAAAAAGGCACTGTTACAGAAAACTTAAATGGAACCATTGAGTTGAAATTGAAAAAAACACTGAATGGTAAATCCTAGACATATAAAAGGGTGTTCTGACGCCCATTTGAGGAAATTTCTCGTTTCACTATAAAATTATACATTCAACATAAAATGTTATTTTTATATAAATCACGTTTCTATAGATCCTTCAATAGATATTTGCACATGTCGAAGAATTTTGACATTTCTGTAATATCTAACCAATGATATACTTAGCTTCCCTGTACAATTAGTAGGCTTTCTTATTTATCTAACACTTTCTATGATGAGTTTTTCTTCTGGAAGGCAAGATAATACATCAGCGAGCAGAACAATGGTGACTATATTCTCTTTTGCTTTTCGAACAGTAATGTTTTGAAGATTCTCTCTGGGATAAGAGATATACAAGAAAAAGAAAATGCTAGGTTACCTCAGCGTGAATTACTCCTCGTATAGGCTTCATTCGGTGAGAGACGATTAGGTTTTTACAAACAGAAACTGCGATTTACTCTTTACAGCCTTCTTTTTTTTTTTTTTTGGTGTTCTAGTTGATACGTGTAATTTAACTGGATTTTTAATGATTCCATGGAAGAAGTAACACAAATGAAATTGAAAATGTGAAACAGACTTTACACGGATACTTTGTTTAATGTTTTGTATGAATGTTGGTTTATTATGTCTACTGCAACATACTTAGAAAAACTTTATGATTAAAACCAAAGAAAGGAAGTTTTTTTTTTGAAATATTTCGGTTAGATGAATTTTATGATCTAAGTGACCACATTTTCTGTTGAATTCTTAAAGGTCTTTCCTTGGTTGTTACAAACCTGCACATTTAGGGCATTTTATATCTTTTTTACTGTCACTTTTTTATTTTGAAGCGTTGTGATGGTAGATAACAGTTATAAATTTAGCAACGCAAGAAAATAGCAAAATAGTAAGGACAAAGTATTATAGAGAAAAAAAATCCTAAAAAAAACGCTTTGGATTAAGATTGCAGGTTTACTGGCTCTAATTGTCCCTTTTATTTGCCTGCATTACCAGGCTGAATTCAAAATTTAAAAGAAAAATGCAGTTAGAAATAATATAAAGTAGTAAAAACAACGAGTTTTTTTAGAAAGTAATCTATACACCCCTCACAACCAAGAAGCAACTAAACGAAAGCCGAAGAATTCCTTTTTCTGTAATAATTGCTTATAAATGAACTTCTTAATGCAATAAACAATGCATTATGTGGGTAATATATAAAATTCAAATAATTCTTTTTTCAATTTAACTAACGCACATACACGCGTACATACTGTTTTAAATGTGTATTTCAGTTTTCACTCAAATTTTAGTTTATTGTCTTATAACTCTTATTAGGTAGCTTTATTTAGTTAAAATTATACTTCAATTTCTAACTAGATAGCTTTCTTTTGTATGTCAGGATCACCCTGATTATAATTTCGATATCATACTTAAACAGTTGAAGAAAGAGCCTTTAGCTTAAAATTATTCTCAGAAATAGTATTATTTTCAAAGTAATACGTCACTTCAAATTCAAAGAATATTGCTGAAACATCTCAAACTTTTTATATAAATTATACCTAATAAAAATTTTAATGTTAATCTTAAACTATATTTAAACACTATATACTTCTAAATTTACTACTAATAATGTTTTTTCTCTAATATTAAGGCCGCGTTAATTTTACTAACAATTATCTTGGAATTCTTAAAATGCATAGAAATGTGTAGTACATTTAAATAGAGTTTCAGATAATAGAGTTTCAGAGTATTTTAATCAGTATTGCAACTAAAACGCCCGAAGAATAACCAGAAGTTTTAAGTTTATCGGATACTCTCTCTTGAGAAGGAACGGAATTTAACTTTCCATAAATGTTTTCATAACTTGTAAAATTTCGTTTAATTTATACTTTTATTTTCATCAATCGTTAAATAACTAATATTATGCAACACGAATTTTGAAAGTTTTTATTTATTTTTGTTTTAAACCAGACTAATGTTATCTGTAAGAAAAGTTAAATCGTTGTAGGGATAATAATTATTTTGTTTGATACATCACATCATTTGCATTTGTGTCATTATTCTTTTTATTTAATAGTACTTTGATTTGCTATCTTAATGCTCGAGTTTGCTACTTCTAAATTGTAATGTCTTATTTCCATTTCTGAGACGTGTTCAAGAACGTTTATAATAGAAAACAAGGCTTTAAAGATGATGTTGACGATGTATTGGTACAACCATTCTCTCATTGGGCTTTATAAATGATAAGCACTAAAATATATTACTAACACGCCTCTATGTCTATGAACGAAATACGTATACTATTTCAGACATAAGGGTAATTTTTTTATATTTTTATTCAGTAATGTTTATTTCCAAAGCTTAAACCTAAAAATAAGTAATGTATATTATAAATCGTGATAATTATGAGTAAAACGTTTTCATCTTTAAGATCTATTTCATTGTTACTGTTTTTATAAGTCAACACCTTAAGAATTTTAAAAAAGAAAAATATTTTTGATTAATCTGTTATTTTTTATTTTCATTTAAAATTTTCCCGTGTTGAAATAATGTAGCCTCAAAATTTATGAATTCACATCTTTAATGATGGAGAATAATTTTTTTATTAATCTACGACGAGAGATAGCGTTGAATTTTCTTGTAATAGAAATCTAGGGTAACAAACTGGTATTCTGTGTGGCTTGATTCACATTTACGTTTCGTGAGTTGCAATAAAATTGATATATGGAAAATACCGTAATTCTCCAAATCACCGACCCATTTGTAATGAGAGAGTTGTTGGGAAAACTAACGCAATCAAATTCTTCTGACGCCTGATTCCGACTTTCAGATCAAAGGTTAGTTGTTTCTAAGATTTTCTTTAGGAAAAGATCATTTGCCTTTTTACGCTTTTGGTAATTGCCTTAGGAACCAAACAAGAATTTCCATTAGAAGTAGAAACAATGACGTTAGAGTTGCACGTTTTTTGTTTTGTAAAAATTAGCCACATTTAACTTAATATAATATGAAGAGGAGAAAACAAAATAGTGTTATTACTTTTGTCAGTGAGATAACCGGTGGAAATATATTTGCGTAATTAAAAATGTATCATTGATTATTATGATAAAATAATTGATTGGATCAATAGCGAAGCAGGCATTTAATGTTTCACCAATATATAGTTACTTAATTTTCAAAATCGCATAACATTTAGATAAAATAGTGTCGGTAAAGTTACTAAACTTAAATCTTGTCAAATCATAACACCAAACGTTACCCATTTGTAAGTAAAAAGGGCGATATTTAACATAATTATTTCAGTTATATGTTAAGAACTATTTCAGATTTTAAAAATTTAGTATTTCAAAGCTAAGAACATGTAGAAAATAAAGAAGTTTCTCATGAATTTTAAATATATCTGCATTTTTCAATGTACATTTGACCTTGAGAAAGGTTGGAACAATTGTTATATTTAACTTGATTTTATAGATTAATTATGTAACTGACAAATTGAATTTTTATCTTTTTCAATTGTTTCTCTATTGGTTTCACTTTTTGCTACTAAAGAGTTCCTTCATGTGAATAGAGATTCAGAATAACGATGTTAATTAATAGGGCTGTCGAAAACCAAACTATGAAATTACTCGAATGATTTTTTGCTTTTTTTTCTCTACTGAATAGGTGTTTTTATACGCAAATCATAATCATCCAAATCAAAAATCTTTCATGAGCAATATGAATCCTATTTTTGTTAAAATGCATTATTTTTCCCGGAAAAATTTGAAAGCATGGAATATCATGGCATTGTATTTATCGTGGGAAAAAATTATAATGAATATGTATTGCACACGTGAGCAAATTAAGTTCGTGATTAACATTCTACGAAAAATAGATAAAAAATCCACGTACGAATAATAGTTACGAAAATTAATCAGTGATATCTAGACAATAGAGCAAAGCTTCATATGCTTGATACCAGCTGATTAATTTCAAAACATTAAATATAAGTCAAAAAATATCTCCATCTATTGTTTCAACTGCATGATCAGGTCGTGAATAAAGGATGAATAATCATAATCTGTTTTTATGAGACAGTTAGTTAACCTTTTTTGTCTGATTAACTAAGTTACCGAAAGGCTGACACACTAACGCTCTAGATCAGTTGTTCTCTAACTGTGGTCCGCAGACCCCCGGGGTTCCTCAGTGCCTTTCTTAGGTGTCCGCTAAAATTTTCCTCTGTACAGACTCTAGAAAGTGGAAGAATTGAAATATTTGCAATCCTAAATAAGATCACTAAATTGTCTCTCATAAAAAAAACCTCTTCTAGAAAATGCATATTTTGACCAAGGATTCAGTTATTTCATTGTTGGCAACTGTACAGCCATTATTATAACGGTATATTTTCAAAAATATAGCAAAAACACATAGAAGTCTTTAAAAAAGTCTGTATCAGTGGAATGGAGTTTTTGGATAATTGAGGAACCTTTAAATCACTCAGCTATGTGCTAGGGAGAGGGTTCTCAAAATCTTAGAGGTCCAGGCTGATACATGAAGGTAATCGAAAGTTTAAAAGCCTCTGCTCTAGATTCTTTTCTAAGTAAAATGTTTCTACAATTCACTTTATTGAGAGAATTTTTCTTTTGATAATCAATGCAAAAAGCCAAAAACTTTTTTGAACAAATTTTAATAAAACACTCAAAATACTTAAATCAATCATTTAATAATTTCTTCTTTTATAAAGGTAATTGCATGAAACTATTTTCCCCCGAGTCGAATATTTCAAAAAAATCCTCACAATTTTACTCCAAGAATTAAAATAGTAGTGAAATTTTGTAATTTTAAAAATTTATACTTTCTGTCTTTTTTTCAGCATACAACTATTTTTAAAAAGACTACATTTTCGTTTCCGGGAAATAAAAAATTGCAACGAAAGAATTGGAAAGTGAGTGGGTGATTTTAAAATTCACCCTGTTTGCCTATTCGAAAATTTTTGGTGACGGACCTCGAAATTTTCAACCATTCTCAAGTGACGAGAACGACACCTAAGCTTTCACCCATCTTTAATAATTACCACACCACACCAACGCAAGAACAAATTTCGAAAAAGGGATTTTTTATGACATAGTTAGAGAAATCACTCACATCGCGCGCATACACACACACACACAAGTGTTATCGGCCTGAAGGAAACACGAAATTTCCATGGGGATGAAATTATTCACTCAGGAAAAGGAAAGAATTGGAAAGTGAGTGGGTGATTTTTAAATTCGAACTGTTTGCCTATTCAAGGGTTTTTGGTGACGGACCTCGAAATTTTCAACCATGCTCAAATGATGAGGACGACACCTGAGCATTAACCCATCTTTTAGAATTACCACATCACACCACGCAAGAACAAATTTCGAAAAAGGGAGTTTTTATGACATAGTTAAAGAAATCACTCACATCGCGCGCATACACACACACACACACACACACACACACACACAAGTGCTATCGGCCTGAGGGAAGCACGAAATTTCCATGGGGATGAAGTTATTCACTCGGTAAAACGAAAGAATTGGAGAGTGAGTGGGTGATTTTTAAATTCGCACTGTTTGCCTATTCGAGGGTTTTTGGTGACGGACCTCGAAATTTTCAACCATGCTCAAGTGACGAGGACGACACCTGAGCTTTCACCCACCTTTAATAATTACCACACCACACCAACGCAAGAACAAATTTCGAAAAAGGGAGTTTTTATGAGATTGTTAAAGAAATCACTCACATCGCACGCACGCACACACAAGTGCTATCGGCCTGAGGGAAACACGAAATTTCCATGAGGGTGAAGTTATTCAGTCGGTAAAAGCCCGTGCAACGCAGGGCTAAGCGGAGAGGAAAGAAACAAAGAAATCAAAGTAATTTCGGAAAATAATATTGGAAGTGCTGAATTTGTGAAGTTGAGTGAATATTAACGTCCCACTGTTCAGCAACACGAGGCCTTTTGGGGACGGTCCGCGTAATTCTGAACCATGGTCAAGTGACGCGGACGACACCTGAGCTGGCACCCCCTCTCATAACTACCACACCACACCAACGGGAGGACGTTTGAGCTCTCGACATATTTTACGTGCATCCGGCCCCTACACGGCGGGTCTTCAGTGGTACTAGGATCGAGAATTTGTGAAGAGAAGGGAAAATGTTAAGCAACAAAGCCATGACACGCACTCACGGGACATGCATTCACATCGTACGCGTGAAACCCCACAAAAGTGTTGGCGTTAGAATAAAAGGAGGAAATTAACATGGGGATTAAGTTATACCCTCGGTATAAGCCCGTGCAACGCCGGGCCATGAAAGCTAATCAATGCAAATTCATTGCGTGATAAATAGATTTTTCGTTTTTTTAGCGAAAAAAATGCTTTTAGCTGTATAAAATGTTGAGACGTTTGCCGTATTTTAATGAACACAATTATCTTTTTGTTTTATTTTAAAAAACAATCGCATAACGCTTTTAAGAATTCAATATTTTATTAAAGAGGCTGCTCAACAGTGTTCCACTACCATATGTTTTAGTTCCTTCCTTTTCATTATTTTGTATTTAAAAAATAATGATTTACGGTGAATTTATGACACAGTTGGAGCCCGCTCTGCGTGCAATCATTAAGGTGTGTAAGTGTGAAAAATATTAGAGAGTTTTGATAAGTTTATTGCTGAAATTCTACTTGATTTCTCAGAATGTTCATGCAGTGAGGTTTATTCAAGGACGATATTCCATTTTATTACTACTTCTTTAATTGCAGACTTTCGGACTCGCGCATTTCGTTACTGACTGCGTGTTTAAATCGGTTACTTCAAACAGTCATTTATTTCAGTTTCTTAGCCAATAAGTTTGCACATGCAATATATAAAAGCACGACATATAATTAATTATCCACGCTCGCAGTAGCAAAAATTTTAAAAACAAATTTCTATTGGGAAAAAAACCTTTCTTGTTTCTCGTATATCGTAAAGCTTTGGTTGTTTCTTTTTTAAATTGCTCTTTTTGGAATTTTATTTTATTCTTATTTTATAAACTTTACAAAATTCAAAAAATACAAAAAAGGTAGGAAAAAACCCCTGTTCCTATTTTCGAGCCATTGATTCAAATATTTTAAATTATGATTTTATTTTTGATCAAAGAGAAATGTAAAAACGATGTAAAATTTGCTCTTTACAAATATTCAATATTCTTTAAAGGTACTTTTTCGAAATTTTTTCGAGGGCCGCGGTGGCCGAGTGGTCTAGGCATCGGATCATGGCTAGCGTGTCATGAGTTCGATCCTAGTACCACTAAAGATCCGCCGTGTAGGGGCGTAATGCACGTTAAATCTGTCGAGAGCTCAAACGTCCTCCCGTTGGTGTGGTGTGGTAGTTAGGAGAGGGGGTGTCAGCTCAGGTGTCGTCCGCGTCACTTGACCATGGTTCAAAATTACGCGGACCGTCGCCAAAAGCCCTCATGTTGCTAATCAGTGCAACGTTAATATTCTCTCTCACTCTCTCTCTCGAAATTTTTTCGATTGAAATCTGAAGAGGATTTGAAACTTATAATTTTAAAAATAATATAGTATTTTTTATAAACTACAAAAATGAGTTCAAAATATCAAATCATGCATTTTAAATTAATGACAATATTTCAGGCATATGAAATTTTTCATACATTTAAATGCAGGGGATAACATTGAGTGGGCGTCATAATAAATTAGCTAAATTCCTAGGGAATAAGCATTCCTTAAAAAATAAATATAAAAAGTCACCGAATCACTTTTTTACTTATACTGAATTGAAATGAGCTGAGGTCATATTCAACTTTTGAGATGCGAGAGATTTTGATTGAATAAAAAAAGGAGAGGGAGTTTGTTTTCTATTTGAAGCCGGATCTCGGCACATAAAAATTATTGACAGGTTGAGAGGTGTGAGCTGCAATCAAGTGAGGTCGAACCTACGTTTTCGCTGAGCTGATAAGTGAGCTCAGATAACAATTATTCATTTTAAAAAAGTGCAAGTTTTCTGTGCTGCCCAAACGGCATCGTTTTTTTTTTTTTTTAAATTGACCTAGAAAATTCCGTATACTTAGGCTTGACTATTGGCTGAAAATATGCATGTTCTCAATTAAATGAATCTTAAATTATATTATGAAAAATCACACTCTGGAATCGAACATTTTTAGTTTTTCATGTCATTTAAAAAAGGTGACTTACGAGTTCCTCTAAAAGGTTTTATTTTATTTAATTTTCAATATTTGTGTTAATTTTCACAATTTTTGTGAAACTTTTGCTTATGTTTTTGTAGCGTTAGTGTGTATTTTTTACTATGAATGTGTAATAAAAAGATATGGGTTGTTCATTTCATCTTAAAGTATGCTATATCAAACTTTTCCAATTTCATTAAGACCATATGTTCTCAACGTGGGCGATAACGCCCCCTTATGGGCAATTGAGGCTTTCAGGGGGGAAGGCAGTAAAAGACCTAGAGAAAATTAAGGAGGCATTGAGATGGCACGGAGGAGCTTAGGCAGATTTACCAAATACAGTCTAAAAAAGACTAAAAAAAACCACGCTGATAATAAACTAATAAAAGTAAACTTTAATACTGTTGATTGTATGTATTTAAATCATTTCTGTATCACATGTACAAAAATTCCCATTTCGGTAGTTTGGGAAGTGGATGAGAAACTTAAAGCTTACTTTTTACATTCAGATCTACAACACATTGAATGATATGGTGCATTTTAATTTCTGTAGTGCACGTGTTGCCTTTGTCTGTGAGCAGTAGGAAAAAATGTTTCATCCACTGAATTTCATAACGTATACTATCAAAAAAAAACATAATTAAATATTTTAACCAGGTATTAACGTGTGATTGTTTAAAGGTTGAAACTGTCAGTTTATATTTATTTTGAAAGCAATAAATAGTTTATTATGAATTACTTTGTATCATCAAAACCCCTGCCTGTCTTTATAACAGGTAAACTAAAACTTTTTTTTTTATTCCGTTCTTTTAAGTGAAGAAGAAAATCAGTAGCGTTTCAATTCCAACAATACCCTATCTATGACTAAAATATGTAAGATTACACATTTAAATATATTTGTAGCAATAGCTGTATCAGATTCGCAAGTAAAACAATTGTGGCTTTAGAAAAAAAAAATTAAAAATATATTCTTTTTGTAACAAAACATTTTTTAAAATTTAATTCTTACTTTCACCATGTATTATGTACACTCTTATTTCTGTACAGTGGGAGGGGGCGCATCAAAATATTCCCAAGAAAAGGGGGTGGTATTGAAATATTCACTAGCAAAGGGGGCGCCAGTTCAAAAATGGTTGGGAACTTATGATTTTGACTTTTAAACTCTAACGCTGAGTATTAACTTTTGTGGTATGGCAGAAACCTTACTTTCGAAAGCTTTCCAGATTTCAACTCTCATATATATTACTACGTCTCCTTTTAAATCCTCAAAGGAGCTTTGTAGAAATGAAACAATTAACAGCATTCTCCATTTTAACTAATAGAGAAAAAGTCACTAATTTGCAAAATGATTTTCTCTGATTAATTATTAATCTCGTAATTACTATATTATCCAGATGAAAATCCTTGCTGTTCCACACACAAAAATATGTTCCTCATGCAAGTTCTTACAGAATTAAAAGACAATCTAAAAATAAAAGTACAATATCTCAGGTTGTTCTTTGTACAATTGTTATTTGCATATTTTTTACACCTTAATTTTGTTCTTAATGAGTAAATGACCATCAGAAATAATAATGTGCGCACAAATGAAACAAAATTGAAAAAAAGGTAGTATTCAGTGTATTACTTCATACCAATTAAGAAATAAAGGGGCATCTTACTGTGCTTTGAATAGGATCGCAATGCAGTGAATAATGATTCCACAATGCTAACTTTTGATCATCGCAACACGTTTTCTTTTTACACTTAGGTTGAATGACTTAAGAAGAATGCATTTTTGAGATGCATGTTTTTACCAAAGGCTGTTACAACAACTTATGCATTTATTTAATTCTTATTTGTCTACGCACTTGTTTAAGGACGACGTTGAGGCTGGTGGGCTAGATTTACTTTACTTTGCAAATTAAATGGATAATTTCATTAAAGTTTACTGGTAATATTTGCTTGTATCAAAACTATATGGAAATATTTTATTATTACGAATTCCAAACATTTCGGTCAAAATAAGTTCCCTTAAGGTGACTACCTTATTTTAAAAAATTTAGTGAGTAATTTTTTCATATTTTGTGGGAGTTGAATTAAAATAATACACATAAAATTGTTTTAGGAATACTTGTTCAAAAAAAATTATTTTTTAAAAAATATTTGAAAGTTCAGAAAAATTCACGTTATTTTCAAAGTTAAAATCAATTGAAATTATAACGGGTATTTTTTTTATCAAAGGAAGAAATTCACTTCTAAATTATACATTTCAAAAATCCTAGACCAACCTTGATAAGAAGTCTTAGCTATATATAGACAAAATATTATTTTTATAGAAGCATTTTTCTTAAAAGGAAATGTTTAAAAAATATGTAATTTTTTCTTCGTTTTTTTGCCAAAAAAGTGGATTTTAATAATTTTTTTTCAAGTATAATATTCTTAAAAACAACTTTATATGTATATTCTAATTCAACTGACAATAAATACCAAAAAATTATAAATTTTTACCTATTTTCATAATCACGGATTTGAATGCAGTCACCTTAATGAGACGAAAGAAAATTTTGCTTCAATTCAAAAGAAATAAGTATTGTACACGTAAAGCAAACCAACTACACCCATAGAAAACATAGTTCATATAAATCTCTAGAGATTGTTTATTCAATGAAAAAATCCTTTACAATATGAAATAAAGATTTATATTGGCGCAACTGTTACTTTTTCTTGACACATTATTATTTGCCAATTCTCATTTTTCATTTTTGTGAGAATTTAAAGAAAATAAAAAAAGAAAAGTTCTTCTTTGAAGCTTCGAACATTTCAAATATGTCACTGTAATATTTTTACAAAATTACATGCTGAACAATTGAGTCAACTTGTGGAGGGGGGAAGAGGATAGGACATTTTAGATTCGCTTGTCACTTATGTTCGTGAGCTCCAGATTTACTTTCCTGTTGCCATTTGGGTTAAACATTTTTAGATCATCAAATCATTTGCATTCTTAACCTCTGTGCTTAAACACGCTGACGTTCAAAATCTTCTTATCAAGGAATAAAAAGTGCACCTGAAGGTAAAAGACGCTTTCTTTCCTTCAAGAAAAGTTATTCTTTTATGTTACGTTTTCTTTAATGTCAAAGAATTGAATAATAGATAGTTATAATGACTCTTATAATTTCATATTTAGCACAAAAACTGAATTCGTTTGAAACAGTCGTCAAATAGTGGGAAATGCAGAAAAGAACACAATTTTAGAACTGTGGGAAAAACCCTCGGATGAAATGAAAGGGGAACAAACAAGATAAATTTTAACGAATTTTTTCTCGGAAACTTATGAATTATTCAGAATCTGTTTCTCATTTTCATGTATTACTACTCTGAATCATGTATTTGAATATCTAGTTAAGTTAAGCGAGAAGAAGGAAGTATCCTATATTTTTAAAACTAAGAATGCTTGGACTTTTTTTTTCTTTCTAAAAGAAAATACACCTTTCGACAGAAATACATAAAATTAAGGTGAATATTGAATCTTTTGAATTAATGAAATGAAATTCATCGCGAATTATTTTTAAAATATGATTCCTGAGTGTAATAATCATTGAAAACTGACAAAGCTTTCGTATTCATTCATTAAAAAAATAATTTAGGCTTTTTTTTGTTGTTTGCTCATAGTTCAGTTTTCTTACGACGACAACTTTTTCTGCTCATTTTTTCATGTATATTAATATTTTGCAAAAAATACAGAGTGCCGGCGATTGGAATATAACTATCGTAGCCTTCGATCATCGTGAACATGACATGGATTAAAAAAAATCATGCTCAACAACATTTATAGTTTGGGTAGAAATTTCGGTACGAAAAAAGAGTGCTATAAATTACTCCGTGAATTTTTTTAATCATATTGGGCAATCAGAAAGGTAACCATTTGCAACAGTGAATTAAAGCCTAAATGTCTAACTTAACGATCGAAATTTTAAAACTATATTTTAACAAAGTTTGTTTAATAAACTTAAAGGTGATCTGCAAAAATCTCTTGCAGAAATTACACAAATTAAAAATCAAAACAGTTTTATTACAAATTTTTTTTCAAAAGAGTTTTTTTCTTAAAACATTGTTTTCAAAGTCCTTTTGAAGTGTTTTCTTAGGAGTTCATTTCTAAGAATTCGTTATACGCATACAGTTTACGGTTATCGATAATTGTTCATCACTAATGGTTCTTTTGTATGCAAATGATTTTAATTTTACAAAAATATTTTAATTTTAGACTAAAATGAGCATTAATGTATACGTCTGACACATGTAGCATAATCTCACATTAAGATTGCATTTCAATAATTATATTTTCGAAATTAATATTTTACACAATAAAAATTTAATGGGCGGAAAATTACATTTTTAATGAAAAATAATAATGATCAAGGGAATTTTCACATAAACTTTTGTGAATAACTATTTTATTGGCACGACTGCAGAAAAAATAGTGAAATAAATATTTACTATTACCTCGCGTAGTCATACTGCAAGTAGTCAACTAACTGTAAACTGCAGTAAATTAATAGAGCGTGCACTGTCAGGAAAGAAAAGAAAAATTAACCTGCGATTTGTGTAAATATTTTTTTTCGGGCCTTTGTCTTAACCCTCGGTAAATCTGGAGTTGAGCGTCACTTTAGGCATTTTTGAATTCGTCAACTTTGTGTTACCGTTTGCTGGAAGTAGGTCATGCTAGCTGTGACTGCGGAAAAAAGCATTGCACTGGTGCTTGACTCAGACCCTTATATTGACTCAGACAGATATAAAAATCAAGCCAGTAGACCATGATGCGTCGCGCAGAAAATGTCCCAGGTCTTATAATATTTTCCGCAGATAGGATCAGTTGAGTGATTCGATAAGAGTTTAGAAGTTTTCCTGTTCTCATACAGGAGAAGATACTTTTATTAATTCCAAACGGTAGTACTTCTGTGTTTTCACTTTTTATAATAGGGTTTGGGGAGTGAAGGGGGTCATGAAAATTTAAATGAAACAAATCTTATACGGGCTCATTTCGGTAAGTGATATTTTAACAAAGTATATAAACACTCACCATATGCTTCGAAACATTTCTAAGTCAAATTGTAGTTAAGTTTCTTATCAATTTTGAGTATTTTGTATCATATTTATTCCGTTTTTTCCGCAAGCATTGTACTTGGCTCCAATAATGAAATGAAAAATAAGTAAAAAAGCACGTTATTATTTTTCTACACATTTTGATACTTTTAACTGCATAAAATATTAATAAGCAATTTTATAAATCATACCCAATCTACTCAAAATTTGAATATGCTCCATTATGCATTCAGTATTCATTTTAAATATACGCTTTTAGAAATATAAACAATACGTTAATGGCATGCGTATATGAGTAGTATAAATAAATGTTAGCCTATATCAATTAAAAAGATTTGACTCGTGTTCAATTTTTGTCGTATTGAAAGTTCTAATAAAAAATACTATGAGGCATTCCCAGTAATTTTAACCATCCGCTAGGATTCTGTGATTATATTTAATACTACATTTAAGTATTTGAGTCTTTAAATGGATTTCTTAAGACTTAGTTTGTATTCTTATAAAATAATTTTAAAGGAAAAATTAGTCAAATTCCATTATCTCCTAATTATTAACTTCTGTAATTAATTCTGTCAATCATACTCGTGGCCGCGGTAGCCGAGTGGTCTAGGCATCGGATCGTGGCTAGCATGTCATAAGTTCGATCCCAGTACCACTGAAGACCCGCTGTGTAGGGGAGTGATGCACGTAAAATCTGTCGAGAGCTCAAACGTCCTCCCGTTGTTGTGGTATGATAGTTAGGAGAGGGGAGTGCCAGCTCAGGTGTCGTCCGCGTCACTTGACCATGGTTCAAAATTACGCGGACCGTCCCCAAAAGCCCTCGTGTAGCTGAACCGTGGGACGTTAATATTCACTCACTCACTCACTCACTCACTCACTCACTGTCAATCATACTCACCAAGAAAACAATATTTGAAAAACTATCAATTTCAAGCGGATACAATGTTACAGAGATATGAGATTTATCGGTTGTACATTTCATTCTATTTAATTTAATGCATATTATATCAATTGAATGTGAATAATGTGATAATTGTACTATTATGAAAACGAATATTTAGTCGTTTATTGTATTAATTATTTTATATAAATTTGCATAATTTTTAGTTTAACATCCTGTCATACATTTCTTATTTCCAATGGATGTGCAGTTTGAAATATGTTTTGGATTCACATTCAAATATTGTGTGTGAGAGAGAAAGTGAGAGGAAAACAAATGAAAATGTGTTGTTACAAAAACCTTAACTTCAAATTCGAGGAATCTTACTAAAAAATTTCGTAAAATTTCTATTTACACACAGATTAATTTTAAAGATGCATTCAAATCTGGGATAACAATCAAAACCCTTTAAAAGTAAATTTTGGAATCTAAATTCTTGAACAAGATCGAAACTGAGAACCATGGTACTTGACGCATTTTCTCAACTGCATTTAATGTAATTTTGCATTCCTAAAAAAAAATCTACCATAATGTGGCATGTTTTACTTCCTGGGGTTAAACACGCACCTGCCTTTAGCTTCAAAACAAGAACTACCTGAATCCATTGTTCTGACATCGAAACTTTGGATGTCACGAAAACAATAACCCGATTTCATGAGTGACATGCCACCTAGTTAAAAAAATAGAACGATACAAGGCTAGCAGCAAGTTTGGATGCGTTAATAATCACTTTCAATTTATCAAATTTTCTATAGTGGCTCTTTTTTAATTTTTTTTGAATCGGATAATTTCTTGATTATTGATGCATTAGACATATTAAAGGATCGTGAATTGTTTTGACACACACTATAAAGTTTGGCTTTAAAAAAACATTTCATGTGCCAATAATAGATTAACTATTGTTTAGGAACTTAATTGTATTACATAATTATCACTATTGATGATTAAAAAGGTTGGTGATAATCCTGATGTTAATTATCCTTCGTGGCAGTTGTTTGATTTTTTCGTTAAAGAACTTTCTTGTATTTTTTTATAACCGATAGTGCATTGGTCAATTTTAGGGATTTAGCATGTTCTCGATGATTAAATTTTCATCTAAGTTATGTAGTTTCGTGGACTTTAGTTGGTTAGTCTTGATTTATCAGTTGTTGTTCATGCTTAAAAACACGTTTTTTCATTTTTATTTGTACGTCTTTGGGGGGGGGGGAGGTGCTGAATCATTTTTAGATATGTTGTGTGGATATATTCGAATATATAAAGCTGTATAGTTACAATTGGAACATTTCTAGGCTTTCGCTTCGAAGTTTTGAATAAATTCATGAACTGAACGGTTTAAGTCATGATAATTTCAAAACACCACTTCAGAGTAAAAATAAGTTTTCAATCAGTAGTTTTGAAAAATAATCAATATGATTTTTTTCAAGAAGGATAACATCGTTTTAAAAATGAGAGGACGTGTTTTTTGTGTTAATTGATAGTCATTTTTGGTCTTTCATAACAAAAAAAAGTTTTTTTTTTTTTTAATTTTAATGTTTCGAGCGCAGGCATTAGCCTGTTTTGAAGGCCGGGTTTCTTTTTTTTAAAAACCTTTTGGCTAATTTAAATTTTAAGTGAGCACTCTTTTTAATTCAACTGAAGAATAGTTGTAGTGTTCCCTTAAGTGTGGTATGCGTACCCTCAGGAATACCGAAAGAGTTTGGTGGGGATGTGCACTGCACTGTGCTTAGCTGCGCATAATTCTACGTTCTAAAAATATTGAACGGATAAGATATCCGTTTAATATCACTATAGTTAATAACGCTAACACAAGACCCATGTCAGAAGATTAATTGCTTGTGGAAGAAAAGCAGTTGTTGTGATTGGCTTAAGACGGATTATTGAAAAATAAATATGTATATAAGGATTGTATTTAACGTCATTGCGTGGTTACAAATGCATCATGTGCATCTGATTTTAACGGAAAAAGTTCTGAAATACGTCTTGCCTTTCGAACCTTATATTGCAGTTGCTTTTTCAGCATTTTTAGAAGTGAAGTCGAAATAAACCAACAGACTATTGGACGTAAAACAACATCTCAGATTAAAATTAACAGTCAGGGAACCAAATTCTGTCAATTCAGCACAAACAATTTCACCCTTTTCATTAGTCCAAATAAATGTTATTTGTCAAACGAGTTCATCCTTCTCATTTATCCATATAAATGGTATTGTATTTTTGCTTTTAATTTTATTTTGAATAATTTATTATTTTTTTTTCTTATTTTGTGTATTTGACACAAAAAAGAATAAACAAATATGTTTTGATTATTAAAACATTTTTTTAACGAGGGGTACTCAGCGTTACTAAATTATAGAAAGGGTACACAAGTGTCAAAAGATTCAAAAACATTGGTTTACTGCAACGGACGATGTTGGCATGTTGTGATTTGCCTTGAGCTTTCTGCCCTGTGTTCTCCCAAAACTTGCTCGTTCCAATCCTCTTCCCCCGTCTTTCACCAAACGAGTATTCACAAATCCATTTGTTCGGTATCATTCAAATCTTTTTTGAAACAACATGCCCATAGACTCGTCTCGGTCCAATGACCGCCTTTCCCCACACATGACATCACCCACCCCAACGGACGCTCAAAAACTTTTTTCAAGGTGAGGCAGTTTCTAACCGCTTCTCCCACGCCTCCATCCTATCCCTTCCTTTAAATCCTTTTCCACTCCCGTAACGATGTCTGCGTGACTCGTTGTCGTAATGACCAACCACCTTAGTGAGAAAAAAAACTTAAATAAATGAGGGAAGATGTTTGTTTGTTTTGAATGGACTGCTTGCTTTCTGAGAGCTTTCGCTTTCTATTTTTAACAACAAATGTCCAAAAAGGAACAGTTTCGCACACGAGGACACTCCTCATCCCAGAAAAACGCCATTGTTCTCAGGATCCTCCTTTTTTGTATTTATTTTGGGCTCGCGGCTGTCCGATAAAAAACCATTTTGAGTGGTTTTTCATTGAAATTATCTTGATTTATCTGTTCCTTTTCAAATTTAAAAAGGCATTACGAGCAGAGTGGTATTGTTTCGATTATTTGTCAGATGGAGGAGACAGATTGCACTTTCCCGAGCTGGAAAGATAATTTCGTTCCTTTTGATATCGTTCTGTGACTCGGAGAGAATTCGAAGGAATGCAAACAAACGTTCTATAACCCTTTTTTTCCTTAGAGATAGGTAATGCGTGAAATCTCAGAGATGGAAAGAAGAGATAAGAGGATGAATGGAACTCCCGAGAGTGTTAAATAATTTCTTCACTTTAGGGTTTTTCGGTATCATTTGTTGTTAGCCATTGCCAATTTTATTATAGTTTCCCACACTATTTAACCTCAAAATTTTAAATAAGTGAAAATATTTTGTTTTCATGATTTTTTTTTTTTTGCCTTGCTTTTTTTCTCTTCTCTCTCATTTTAATTTTGTTTGGAGATAAGTTAAGTGCATTGCATAGAGCAATGGACTTATTTAATTTGGAATGATGAAACAAACTCATTATATTAAACTGTAGGTACGATGAATGCTTTAAAAAAATGTTCAGTAAAAAATAAATAGAAAAACAATTTAAATTTACATTCATTAATGAAAATTTCCATTGTTTTTCCATTTATTTTCTATTAAATAATACAATTGCTTTCATAAAATTTACCAAGCAAAACATTCTTATACGTATATAAAATTTAAATTTGTTTGTTACTGTGCAGAGTTGCAGTAAAAAAGAAATGATCTGGAAAACAAGAATAATATACTGCTAAGATATTTGCTTTTGTACGAGTATCTTTTATATGCTGATTTTTTTAAATACATTAATGATAATTAACTTCTATTAAGCATGAAAAAAATAGTTCGTATAGCTTAAATTTGCTTACAATTTTTATGAATAGATATTTAAAAATTATTTTAAACATTAAGGAATAGCTCTTAAACAAACCTCCTTTTCATTATAGGTGTTTTTTCCCACAAATGTAAAAATGTGCCTTATCCATTAGAAAACTATTTAGTTTTGCAAGACATTGGGCTAACTAACGAGTATAAAATTATCTCATGGATCCCGAGATAGTAAACAATGGAAATATTCACAATCAAAGTGTTGCATAATAAAGTTATTACATAAAAATAAAATTTTCAGTTTTATAGAATAGGATGAGCTTTTTAGAAAATAGCAACTATACAAACTTCATAGAGAACATGAATCCAATTTTACATACTGATTTATTTCATTTCAATTGTGTTTTACTGTGACTCGTGAAACCCCAGGGTTAGGTAGAAGACAGTTTGAAGACCACTGCCTATTCTAACTGGTCAATTTCTAAATCATTCAATCGAGTTATTGTTTATGAACGTTGCATTCTGAAGTAACACGAGGGCTATTATAAACAGATCTGATTATTTTGAACTGTGGTAAAGTGAAGTAGAAGTCATTCGAGCTAGCATCCCGCTCCACTAACTTCCTCATAACGCGAAAGTGAGTAGTGTGAGCCTTCGGACAGATTCAACGTGCATCAGGCCCTTACCATGACCTTTTAAGAGAGGAAATTTCACGAATGATGCTCGAAAAAGCCTCTTAGTCAAGATTATTAAAAATATTGAAAGCTAATTTAAATCTTAACGTATGTTTGAGTGGCGTGAAATATCTTTCATTTCCTCGTATCAGGAATAGATCTCAATAAATTAGAAAGTCTGATGCATGAGGAAGAGGGGAATTTATATTGATTCTGAGAATCAATGCAAGAAATTTATCTTTTGTCCTTTCTTTCCTAAAATATGACAAAAAAGAACAAGTGCGAAAATTTTTTTTTTTTCTTATTTGAAAAAAATGGGTAAAAAAATATTTTGACTAGCAGCTAAATTTTATAAAAATATTGGATTATAACATTAAATGACGTGTTCTATTTTTAGTCTAGTAAAAAATCTTAATTTTGTCTTTTTTCTGATAGGCTACAAACAAAACTCGAATAAAAAAAAAGTCTTAAGAAATTTGATGGGTCAAGATTTCAATCGTCTTCACATAACTATTAAAGTAACAGAATCATTTACCTATATAATTAACTATACCAATGCTTAAGGAAGAATTTCCTTTACACCCTGCTGGTCCAGTTTTAAAAAGATTTTTATTTTTTGAAAAATTGGAAGAATCGGAACAATTACACGAGCGTGATAATTTATCTTAAGAGAAATTCAAAATGTGGCCTAACAAGATTAAAACATCAATATTTTTGCAAGATTACTCGGTTTCTTTTTTCCGATTAATTCTAATAGTGTCGCGTGTGATTACTGTAATTCACAATTGATTTCTGATCATTTTCAGGTGATCACTTTGACATACCCTACAGCTACTCAACTCCATCAGCAAACAATGATCTTCATATACACCTGTAATAGCACATTATTTTACTGTTTCCTAGGGATGTAATTAGAAGCCCTCTAGAGGAAACCGGTATGGGCGGCTCGAATTTTGTTATCATAGGGGATCAAGTATACATTTCAACATAGTTTTATTACGTGAAATTGATATTTTTTTCTGTGTGTGTATCAAATATTTTATTACAACAGAGATGTTTTTTTTCCAGTCCGGGTCACTGCTGAACCTCTCGCCACATCTTTTCATATCCGTGGGGCAGTGATTCAACGTGTTCAACTTTCGTCACTCTGCTGCTTTTTTTCTTTCATTAGATAACTAATTAGCTGGTTTTTGCATCATTTGGATAAGGATTCTAATGAAGTGGGATTAGATATAGTAGACATAACTGATTAATTTATGATTTTTACATGTTCTGCAACAAATAGTTCCTTCTTGTTCTCTTGCATGTTTTCATTCCTGAGTCCTTGAGTATTATGAAACTACATCATTTATTAAGTAATAAATTGTATCTCTTTCGGAAAGATATTCTATTATTAATCGTGACGTTAAGTGTAATCTGCAAAGATAAATTCACATGTTTTTAAGAGAGCGTCTCGTTTCATTTGAGGATTTCTGAATACATTGGTGATTAGCTTTCGAATCTGTTGTAACATGTCGTACTATTGATTGTAAATATTCTTATAAACAATTTTATGGTCTCGCATTCAAATACAAACCATATGGTCTTATAAAGTTTTTTTAAACAAAGTAAAAGCTGAAATGTATTTTGCAATTTAATATTGATGGAAAGTTAAAATTCACGTGAATGGTACTTAACATGTAAAACTTGCGCAACAAATTTGTATTTGGAATGAACCTAAGCTATTGTCCTCTTATTTATTTGTTCTAATCAGACCCTGAATTCTGATTCTACGGATATTTTGTCATATTTTTAAATTAAATTGAACATGCTGAAAGACATGCTTTGGTTTTTAAAAAAGAATTCAGTTGCTTAAGTACACACGAACATTTTCGTTTCGTAATTAAAATAATCAAAATTATTGAGACTAAAAAAAAAGCTACTTATTTTAAACAGTTTAAAATATGTCAGTCTTAAGAATTTTTTTATTGAGAAAAAGACTTAATATAGATATTTGTATATATATGTAGTTAATTATTCACACAGGAATTAAACCGCATTTTTAAAACACAACGCTCAGTCGTTCTTAGTATGTGAACTATTTTTTTTTAATGTGAGCCACAAAAAAATGTTCAGTTTTCTCTCTCTCTCTTGTACATTTTTGCATAATAAATACGTTGATACATTTTTCTGAAGTATTAAGTGACTCTAGATAGTGTAGTAGTAGTATAGTGTATCAAATCGTGTAATTCGATCATATAAAACTAGTTTCTGAAATAGTTATCAAAGTTGCTGAATCAATTTTATCACGTTTGGTTTTTGGTGTTTTTACTTATCGTAACACGATATAAATTCGTTTTTTTTAATGAAAATTAAGTTTTAGCTGCAGATTCACATCATGCTGTTTTGAAACGTGTATTAAATTACTTATTTTCCCTTTAAAAAATTCGAAGAAATGTGGATAATTAATGTAAATAATAAATGCCAGACAATGTTAAAATCATTATGAAAACACAAAATAATTAGTACAAATATATGTACGTTTGTATAAGAGTAAACAAATCGCGAAAATTCAATTCATTCGCAGATTTCACAACTCATCCAAGAGACAAAATTGGAGATTTCTGTTCCTTTTTTCTTCGAAACGATAACCTGTTGACGAACTTGAGGGGAAAAAAGAGATACGATCGGAAAATGATGGAGACAATAAAGAGAAGAAACAGAAAATAAAATATTTGCATCTCCCGTGTACCTATGTACTTAATAACATTCCATTCTTTCCAAAAAGAGGTCAGAAACATAAGTGGGAAAACTTGACCTGCGACCTCAATCGCGATAAATTTAGTTTATTTATACCCCCTTAACCGTTTCAATCTAGAGACGATAGTGTGCTAATAGGATTCCCAGTTTGAGCCCCTTAATAGATCCTAGCCCATCCTTTAACCGCCCCTTTTTAAAACTTTTGGGGTCAAAAAATCAGTTGTGGGGGAATAATTGAAGAGAGAGCGAGAAAAAAAAGACATCTTCGCGTGTTACGCGGATGTAAGTGTCACCGACCATGATCAGAACACAAGAGGAAATCGTTTGGATTGGAGCTGCTATGAATACGATTAAGTTCAAGAGCCTGTTCCGTTGGATAGCATTGCAGTCGTTTTCATTTTCTTAAGCTTTTTCTTTTTGTATAGCTTGTATGAGATTATACAATTGTACTCTCGTTCAGGAGTGGTTCGTAGTGAGGACTATTACCGGAGTCTCTATCATAGATGTATCATTTCTTAAAGTGTATACGTATTTATTTTTAAACTTAGAACTGTGAACCTAATGCACCTTGTATTATTTTAGAAAAAATACCTGTAAGTACTTTTAAAGAGTAATTTATGTAATTTTTTCCCGCAATGTCTTTGTCGTGCAGAGTTTTCCAGTTCTCTGTTATCTTACTAAACTGGATCGTTTAATCCCCCATCTACAAACGCTTTGTTTTTCCAAAGTTATTTAAAATATTATTATTTGATTATTCTTATTTTTGAAGTGTTGTTCCATTTGATTAAAATTCATATTGATTCTATACTCTGTAAAATACTTATTTGAGAAATAAGGAAGTATTCTAAAATATTCTTGCAAAGACTGTGAAATGTGCCAACAATTTTCTTTTGCTTTATATATTAGTATGGATATTTTTTTAATGAAATCCTTCAAGATTTTTGATTGAGTAAAATAAAATGATTATCAGAGTTTTTTTAATTAACATTTTTATTTATATATACTTTTGTTTTATTTAATAGTTTGAATGTAAATAGTTCTCTCCAGAAAAACATACACTAATAAATTTGTAAATAAATTTTAATGCGGTTGTTTTTGTCGCATATTATCAAAATGTTTAGAGCATTTTTCTTCTTGCCTTTGTTTTTCGCATCTTTTGCATATAAAATGAGGCGAGCATTTTTTATTTTACGCTGCACTGAATTCTAAAACTGTTAAATACTTGCTTAGCCAGTGGCGTAACGTACACCCCGCAACGCGTTGAGGGGGGGGGGATTCTTATTTCATTAATTTATAAAATATTAAAAGGCAAAAAAAAAACTGTCTTTTTGGGCAGAAGGGCCTAATATTCTCCTTTACGCCACTGTGCTTAGTGACATTGTTCTGCAATTGTCAGATTACTGAACTTTTTAAGTTGGCGATGAATGTATTAAAGTGAGAGAACAACTTTAAAACTCAAATTTTTGGTCAAAATAAATATCGATTTTTCGCTTTTGATCAAATATTAAAATTCAATCTTTTATCTTTCTAAATCTGTTAAAATTTTGTTTCTAGCTTAGTTAGAAGCCAAGTTACAGCTTTTTTAATATTACTTGATCATGAATTTCTCTGACGGGAAATGCCTTTCTGCTAACCGGAAGTGGCCCAAATTGTTTGTTTACGTTTCTCTTTCATGGTATATGACATGAAATATGAAAATTAATATACAAAAATAGAATATTTTAGAATAAGTATAAATGTATTTGGAAATACATTTTTCCTTTTTTATGTATGAAATCTGGCATCAAATTTGTTGTTTAGTGACTTTGTTTACATATATGTTTGATTTTCATACTGAAAGAATCAACAGCATAGAAAGTTATTTAAGGGGGTCTAGCATATGAATTTTCTAAAATTTATCGATTTTCACTTTTTTATATTTTTTAAGAGTTCAAATATTTCTCTTTAAAATGATTTATGATATGAGGAATTACGATAATTAGAAGTATTTTTATTTATTGTTTAAATAAAGTTACTCCTTGAAGTGCATCAAATGAGCTCTTCTAAGAGCACCTGTGTAAAACCTTGCATAAGTTTCTGATGAGCGCAAATCTATATGATGTTCAAGTGGAAAAATGGGAATATCCAAAAGTGTATGGGTACACGTCTTTTGTTCAAATGAGTCAATTAATAACACCATATGGTCAGTGATTCCAAAATCTACATTTGTGGAACTAAAAACGCAAAAATTGAGGTAAATATGGCTATTGCGCGGTTCAATATGAGTCACGTAGCAAAATTAATGATCTTAAAACATTTTAATATTGAACCAAGTTATAACTGCGGGTCATTCTTCAAAACATTTGATGCTCGTAGGATTCGTGTAGCCCAACGAAAGCATTTTGACATTACAAAAAAAGGCTGAATTATTAAAAATAATGAAAAAGAATAACATTAGAAGAGACTTTTGTAGTAGCAGATGGTAAAGAAAATGCTTTATATGCTTCTGGAAAGTACTGAAAAAAGTAAATGATCAAAAATTACAAATTTTTACTTTAAAGCCTATTTTCTCAAAATATAAAATTTCTCTCTCTCACTTTATGTACCTTTTTCTCAAAAACTGCTTATTATACAACCCTCAAATTTTCAGTGAGCAGACTTTTAACATGTTTACACATTCTAATGAAGGGAATTAGATATATCTAGCAAACTTCTTAAGATATAAATTATTTAAACTAAATTATAGGGCAAAAATATTGGACAACTTTAAAAAATTCATAATTAATTTAATTTTAAATAAAAAGAAAAAGCCCTTCGTTAAAGTGTTATGATAGTACATATATAAGCTATTGTAAAAATTTTATTCATGAGAAGTTAGTAGTTTCTGAGAAAAAGGTACATAAACGCAATTCCGGACCACCCTTATTCTGTTTTTGGCGGATTCAGCTTGCAAGTATTCAGATCTTGAAATCAAGAGATGGATATCTTTTCTCTTTGCATTCATTAATATATAAAATTTCATTTGTTTTTAAAAAGATGTTTTACCAATATATTCGAAGCAAATTCATGTTATTTTATTTTTCGTTTTCTGAATCCAATAATGTCCAGAATTTGGGCATTTCAATTATTTGGATCTTAGATTCCCAGTCTTGATTAAAGACTCTCATATTTCATGAGACCACTCTTACTTCAAGGCGAAGCATTGCTTTACAAAGGATTGTTTCCGTCAAATTAAATTTTTCATCAAGATGGACAGGCGAAATCAGTCCTCTAAAATATTCTGCTTAAAAATATGGGACTTTAAAAAATTTTACTATTTAATTTAATATTTTTATAATATTATAACGTTAAAATTAGATTTAAAAATTTAAAAATAAGCATTTAAATTTTATTATTAATATTTAATTAATATTTCTTGGAACAAAGAAAATTACATTTTCTTGTTCTGAGCGATTTCAAAACTTTAAACATTCTTCTCCTTTAATTAAAAGCTATCTTTAAACAATTATCGCATTAGAATTTCAAAAATATTCATTTTGAAATACAGAGATTGCTAAGAAGTATTCTAAGAAATGGCCTTGCGTAAGAGAGATTTCATTAAGAAAATCGAAGATATATGAGCTATTTCTGGAAAGGTAATAATTAAATGCTCATGAAACCTTTACAGAGTTAAAATTTCTGCAAATGCATTTCCATGTTTCTGTAGACATGACGTGTAAATTGTTTTTACCTCTGAACGAATGTTATTTTCCAGTTAAAATGACTACGTTAAATTTTGTCATAAATGTTATAAATAATTTAGACTTATACCAGTTCCTCTGCTCTTAAGGTATGTGTCTACCTTCGGAGCACTCTTTTTGAAATATATAAATTTTCAACTAAATAAACTTTTTTAAAATTTGAAACGGGGCATTAAAGTAGGAATTCAAGTACAATTTCCCCAAAATTAAAAATAATTTTGGATATATTGGGAATGTTGAGTGAAATTTTAGTGAAAAATTGCAGTTACGATAAGGCTTGTATTGAAAATTCTAATTAATATATTCAAATAATATTTATACAGTACATAAAAAATATTATCTGTGCTTAGAGCTATAAAATTTGTGATACTTTTAAAATATGGAATATTTTATGCAAGAACTCAATTTTTTTACAAAAAACTAATGTTTTCTCACCAAAAGTGCAATAAAATACATAAATATATACACAGAGATTAGATTAGAGTCTAGACTGGAGAGAAAACTAAATAAAACATTTCCTGAAAATTTCAATTTAATATCTTAAAAAGTAATCCTTATAGTAAACTTTACCGTGAAGCAAAAAATTTAAAAACATAGTTTCTCAGAAAATGCATTTAAAGATTTTAATATGGTATAAAAAATTTTCTACTAATTGTAAATTTTTTAAACTCATCATATTTATGGGTCAAGATCTTTTTAAATTCATGATTAACTAATTCGGACTTTTTTAAAACTTTTGCTGTTTTCTGGAGAGTTTTATAGACTACAACAATTGATACTTTTAGTAAAATTTTGATGAAAAATTGCATTTACAGAAAATTCTAATGAATGTATTCAAATAATATTTATACCACTCGTGAATAAAATTTTTATATGTGTTAGGAATAAAAAGATTTGTAATGCTCTCGAAAGTTTTTAAATTATGTCAAATTTTATGCAAAAACACGATTTTTTAAAAAATAAATGGCTTTATTTCATAAAAAGGCAATAAAGTACATAAATAAATAACAGAGATTAGATTCTAATTCAAAACACAGATGTAACTAAATAAAACATGTTCTGAAAATTTCAATTCAGAATCTTAAAAATATTTTGAGTAGGGGTGTACTTCCGGTTTTGTAAACTCCATTTCCGGTTTACTAATTATGCTATAACTTTGCTTCTAAATATCGTAGAAATAAAACTAAATTGTTTTTGGGATCTTAAATGTATGAGCTATAAGATAAAAGCATAAAATTAATTTCGAAAAATTTCCCCCAAACGACGAATTTTGGGTAGTTACCTTAAAATTTGCGCTTGTTTTCGTGGCCACAATAATCAAATGCCAATGGTTGCGAGCTCGTGGCCGCTGTTGTATATTCTTGGGTTCGATTCAAAGTGCAACTGGAGAATCGTCATATACAGGCTCTGAAGCGCGTTAAATCTGTCGAGGTTCGAAGTCCTCCCGTTGGCCTAGCTTGGATGTTTGCAGAATTGAGTGTTGGCTCAGACGGCGTCCTCGTCTAGGTCTATCGGGAAGTACTAGAATCCCATCGCCAGTAGATCTTGTGTTTTATTTTTGAAGTGCGACATTTGTAATCGAGCCATCACGTTAACCAGTACCTTTGTTTACTGGAGCTCCTGTTAATTAATTTTATAAACTTCCATGGACTGGTACCTTCCATTCAGGTAATGTGTTCTTTAAATCATTTTAAAAAATGAAACTATATTTGGTTGCTTCATTTTTAATTTAACATCGTCTGCTAAATATAAACCGTTTGACTCAATAAATAACGCACTTTTTTTCGGAAAGACCTAATACATAAGAAAAATTTTTCTGCAGTAGTGCGTTGCGTAACAATTAATCATCGGATAAATGTCGAATGCAAAACGTTCCAGGTACCTAGAATAGAAAACGTTGATACTTCATAAAACAATGTGTTCAAGTACACTTGTGAAGTACGTCCCAGAGTTGTCATTTCTCCCTCCTAAATAAGAATCCAAGTAATTACGTGCATCATTGCTTAAATATGTCGAACTACAAAATGTTTAGACTACAATCGCCTCCGAATGTTTATTTCGGCATTATTCTGCAGCGTTAGATCATGTTGTTCGTCCCGGAATCCGTGTATTGATCTCTCTAGTTTTTCTTACGAATTTAATTGTTTCAGAAAAGAAACTATTCTCGAGTACAAACATAAACTTTTCAGCGATTGAACGCTTTCTTGGAGTAACAAACAACATCCGGCTAAAGAACTGTTACTCAGTGTCTTCTTTGTTTCCGACTACCTACACACATACACAGGGACCTCGTAAATTATATTCCGGGGCTTTTTTCTTAGCAATTTATATTAATAAAACTAAACTCAGTAGCACAACAGCCCATGAGGGGCAAAGTTTTCTGTGCCCATTTCAGTTTGCATGACATTGGGTGCTGAGGTGCATGAGCAGATATTCGAGTCAAGTGGTCAATCTAACGTGAAACACCCAGCGCTTAGTTCTCAAGTAAACTAGGTTCTCATTTATCGACCCACTGAAGGGTTGAAAGACTGAGTCGACCTTGCCCAGCCCGGGATATTGATATTAATTCTTATGTAATATTTGTTATTTCTATCTGATTAAAATTGTACGTAAAGAAGGTTGAGTCGCCCTGAATGAAGTCATAGTATGAGTATTAAATTATAAGGAAATGAGATAAAATTGTATTAGTTTTGTGATTTCTTTGTATTTTATTTTCTTTAATCTAAATGTTAGGGGATATTATTTTTTCATCTGCGATTCAAAAATTATGCAAACTAGTGACATCTTATTTGAGGTTTTGGTCGTTTTAGTAGGATCCGCCTCTCTGTGACCCTTTTAAATCAGTAGTTTTTAAAGCATAAGTAATCAATACTCGCACAAACTGTAATCTGTAATAAATAAATGTGCGTGACTCACTATTTCACAGAGCGACTAGACCGATTTTTCGCCTTTCGACTAGATCGAATAATGTTAGTCTGTGGCTGTAGGCCTAGACTAGACAAGGACGTTACGTCACAACGCATTCTTGCTACCATTGTCAGTTTGGCACATAGTTTAAAGTTCTCCGTTTTTCGGAGAATATGTCAGGCATAACATTTGACGAATAAAACTATTCAGATCGTGGTCTTGTCGAGGCCACGGGGCCTAGTTTATCTATGTCTTCAAAACGGCCCTGAACAAAACATATACACGTTAATGCAAATTTATTAGAAGTGATTTTGTATTTATGCAATTAATAATATTTAGACACTCATAAGGCATTGTAAAGAGTTTGACATTTAGGTCTATTACTGAAGCTACTAAAGAAATCAAAAGATTTTACATTGAAATTTATATTAATTAATACGAATAATTTAAGCTTGATGCGTTATTTTTAAGCCTTAACTCCAAAATTTTCAAGTTTCATTCAATTCGACTAAGTTCAAGTTGATAGACTTAAAAAGCTAAAACGAATGCACGTTGAAGATTTTCGTACCATTTGTGTATAAATGCAATTTTCCTGAAATTTGTATTTTCATATTTACTTTTTACAGCATAGAAACAGCCCTGACAATGTTCTATAATAAATTTTGTTGTCAGTTCTTCTGAAGTAGCCTACTAGCTATCGATAATTTAGTGCAATAAACGTGAGCAGAAATCAAGAACCTTCCCCCTGTGCAGATTTCTCAAGTCAGACCACCGTAACGCAATTTTCGGTTAAAAACCTCACACCGGATAAGGGAGGGAAAACAGGAAAACACTCGTAGGGTGCGTGCTGTGCGAGGAAAGGGGGAAATAAAAGAAAACCTGCCAAGAAAGATACTGGGCGAAACGAAACAAAAGCAAGTTGCTCAACCAATTTGTTTATTCTTCAAGTTTAATTGTTTTTCAGAAGAAATATAGATGTGCTCTTCTTACTTTATTCTAGCTTTGTTTTGTGGAACTCAAATTTTAAACTATGCTTGGGCTGTTTTTTTAAAACTCCACTGCAAATAAATAAATATATACTTTTATCTTATCAAAACCACAACGGGCATAGGCATGGTTGCTTGGTGATTGCGTTCCTATTAGGGTAATGTTAAACAATAGGAGAGAAAGAAACTATATTTTCCGTGGAAAGTACCTCATTGCTCATACGAATTCGCATTCATTTAGAAACATTTTCATTACTCTGCGTTCTGTAAAAATTAGAAATGTTCAACGTACACGCAATTTTTTACTTTCACCAAGATCTGAAGTAGAAATATTAAATTGAGTGGTTAAAATAGTGCAATGAGAGAGATATAGAATATTGAAATTGAAATTTGCTATATTTGAGCGTGTCTTAAATGAAAAATATTCCTAATTTAGTTAAATATTTGTTAAAATTACACAACCAAAAGATTATGTTTGCTTTTATAGTGTTATATCGACAGCTTTTTACTCATCGTATTTACATTTATGGGATGAAAACTGTTGTTCTGTCCTTTCGTTGAATCCATTGTTGTTGTTGTTTTTTCGTCCTTTGAAATTTTTTTTTCAGAAATGTGTATCAATATACTGTAAATTACTTCATCCACCAAAAGCAATTTTTTGTGAATAGTACGTGGAAATTCTAAAATTTTGAATGGATTTTTATAATTAAAAATTCGCCCATATTGTGTATGTGTACATGAGGATTCAGTCAAACTACAAACTTATTCTTCTGTGTGAGGGACTTCATTATGGTATTGAAAATATTTAGATATGAAGAAATATCGTTATGCTGATTTGCTTGATAGAAAATAGAACCCCGGGAACCTGATGACAGATTAGAGTTTTTTTCTTGCCGGCTGGCCATAAGATCAAATTTCGATTCCACCAAACAACGTCATGTGGGACAATGGGAGCTCCTGCTCGTTCAGTCTAAATAGGCCTGGCCTGTAAGTTCTGCAATGGAAACTAGAAGAATGAGCCACCAGCTCAGATGACATAGCCAATCATCATCAAAACTGCGGTTGAAAAAGTTCGAGCTTAGTTTCCAGAAGACCGTTGAGGATTTCTAAACTATTATTTAACTTACACTGTATGTATGTATGTGTGTGTGTGTGATTTGTTCGGGTGGAATCTTGCAACTCAATTTTGAAGCCGATATCTTAACCACATTGAGCTGAAATTTTGTATGCACGTTTAGATTGGATGACAATGCATGTTTTGACCATTTATATTACGATATTGTAATTAATTAAAAAGATATTAATTAAAAACGTTAAACAAGTTTTGGGCGCCAACTTCGGTATATCTGCATTGTTGTAATTATGTTATTATTACAACAATGACAAAAGTTGGCGTCGAAAATCGGTTTTCAGCCAAACTGGAATTTCATAACGTTGCGCTATTGACTGTATTAATTAACTTTGTCTAAAAAATAATTACATTTCTACAACGTAAAAATTATCTAATTTCTACAATGTATGCAATTTTTTTTTACAAATTTCTATCTATTTTCTTGGATTTAAATCCAAAACAAAAAAAGTAAAGCTGTTTTTCAAGTAGATTGGTGCATTAAATACCTTTCTCAATGCTGCCAAGTTAATTGAGATGGAGTATTGTGGAAATTCTTTAAAAAATTTATCTAACTTTAATCTATGAAACTCAGACAAAAAAATAATTACAGAATCGGAAAGATCATTTTTTATATATCTTAATCATCAAAAAGGAATCCACTAGGAAAACAATAAGAGAAAAATATTATCCAGAAATGCAATGTATTTTCAATTAAAAAAATAATTTTATATTAAAATTAATGAATTTTTTTTAAATGAATTTTCTAATTTTAAGCCTGCAAGTAATTTAAATATACCTCATTTTATCACCAGTAATCTAAACACACACTACGACATGTGTCCTTAAATTTAATTACAGATAGAATCTGTTAATTTTATTTGAGTTTTTTTTGTTTGAAAAATTACGGCAATTTTGTTTCTTTAGATGAGTTAGGCACATTGTAAAACTAGTTCAAGGTTATTGATATCCATAAAATGTGCCAAAAGAGAATAATTTGCAAAATGACTTGAAATGTTTTAAAAATAAGGAGAGAAAAAAATCGAATCTTCGAAGAAAAATTTCGTTAAATTTGGAGTTATTTTACGAAGAAAAGAGTAATATGTGCTTGGTTCTAGGAAAAAGTTCTTAAAATAGAGAAATTCCCAAAATAGAGATTCGTTATACATGGAGGTCTGACTGTATAAAAATAATGCGATGGTTAATTATTTTTTCAAAATCAAATTTTTAAAGATGACCTGAGCAATTAAAAAAATAGATTCTTACGTAGAAGATATTCAATGTCCAACAAAAAATTATCATTAGTTGATAAAACTTGCCTTTTTGATTACAACATGCGTTTTGAATTTTAAGCATTTTATTGATTAATACAAATCTTTAAATGCCTTTTGAAGTTTTTTAATAAATAACTAGATTTTTCTTCGAAGATGTTAAAGGAATATATCCCTTACCTTCAAAATATTTCAAATAAATAATATATTCTTTAAGATTTTTCAAAAAATAATTACAATTTTAATTAAACATTGAATAATTTCGTCATTTATGAAGATAATCTCACGAAAACCTTTTTTATATTATGTAGAACAATATTACCCAAGATCTGCACGAAGATTGAAAATATTGCTTAAAAATTACGGATTTAAAAAGATTGTGTTTTTCGTCTAATACCCTTTTTGCGAGAACTGATTCAGCTAAACCAGGGATGGCGAACCAACGTTGAATGAGTTGAACAGGCTGAGATGCCTGTCCAGCGATAACTAAAAAGTAAAAATAAATTAAAAGTAAAAAAACTTTTTTAAAAACAAGCTTTTATTTAAAAGCGCTAAAAAGAATAAAATAAACTTTTCCTTTAAAACTTTTTTTTGCTATCAACTTATAACGTCATTACACAATTTATATGATATAAAAGCTTGTCGCGAGATTTACCTGTGTAGATAAACAAGTAAAATAAATAACTTGATCTGACTGATTTTAATTTTAAAAAATTCAAACTAAGCAAATACGAGTACTTAAATATTGCGACAAGCTTTTATATCATATAAATTGTGTAATGACGTTATAAGTTGATAGCAAAAAAAAGTTTTAAAGGAAAAGTTTATTTTATTCTTTTTAGCGCTTTTAAATAAAAGTTTGTTTTTAAAAAAAGTTTTTTTTTACTTTTAATTTATATCAAAATCAAATCAATATTTTAATACTAGATTTTAGAATAATTTCTCAATATCACATACGTAAAAAAATGATAGTAAAAACTCATTAGTTTAAAAAGAATTTTAAACACATAATACATATTTAAATTTTAGTTCGTAAATAACGGAGTATTATAATTTTACGATAATTTTATGAAACAAGTGTTATGCTGTGTACATATGATATACAGTAGTGTTCCCTAACCTTTTTGTCACCGTGGACTGGTCAACGTTTAATAATTTTCCGGCCGCCTTGAAGGGTGGGAAGTTGATTGCTTATATTTTAGATGGTTTTGAATCAATAACATTTTAATTTAATTGTATTGAAATATTCCTTCAGAATAAAATACAGTTGCGCCTAAAAATGAAGAAAAAGTGGTTAAACAGAATACGAAGGGATTTCCATGGAAAGTCGCACAAACCAAGTACCGGTCCGCGGCTCGGTGGTTGACTCAACAGCTTTCAAACATTTTTTGCAGATTATGATATTATTTTTAATTTGTACTTAGACTTCTTTAATCTTCCTTATACAAGTTTTAATCTTCTGGGAAAGATGGTAGTTTCACTGAGGAATGACGAATGGTTCAGAGATTTGGTATTTCTTTTGAAACTCGATTACAATCCGAAAGTTCCTTTTAAATTTAGTTTATTACCTCCGCAACAGCTGTTAAACACATTCACTGAAAACGATATAATCACCGTTTACATTTAAGGCAATAGCACAGTTCTAAAACATGTAAAGCAGATTAGGTGAAAAAATAGTGTCAATAACGAAAATACATCACTAGTCATTAAAAGCTAATTCACTACACATGGCGGTCTCTGGTGTTGGTTTGAGGATCTAACACCAACATTACGGTACTAGTTTTTTAAAATTTAAACAAAAACAGAGACAACGGAAACAATAGATAAATAAAAAAACAGATTAATGTTCCAAAATAGGATAGCAAAACAGTATCAATGTGTTTCCAGAAATAGTGAGGAAACTGTTTCTTGGAAATACCCTGAATTTGCGTTCTAGATAGGACTAATAAATGTTCTTTAAGTCAAATTTAGAAGAATACTAGTATGTCAGTCAATTTGCAGGATTTTTAGATTTAATTTAGATTAAAACTTGATTTTTATCGCTTTTGGAAAATATTGATATATTATAGGGAATTTTGGATCGGAGAAAAGGACATAATGAAATTATACGTCTGCGAATTTACGGAATTCAGGTTATTGTTTATCATTTTGTCCTATCGGTTGCTTTCTGTGCAGATTTTTTTTAAAGGTGTGAAGCATCAAGTGATAAAGTTAAAAGCATCGTGCTTTTTGTAATTTGACAACCACATTTGATTGACTGAAGGTCACGGTGTTGTTACTGCACTTTTCAAGTTATGATACAATCTTAAATTTCAGATAATTGCATTTTTTACTAACTTTTCATATCCCATGTGAAAATAATAAAGGAAATAGAATCAGTGCCGAAAAGAATGAAAAAAGTCTATAGTAAGGGAAAATTAAAAAGAAACATAAATTTTCAGAAGAAGAATATAAGAAAATTATTTATATGTGCAGACGGGAATATTTTTTTATCGATTCTTGGAACTCAAAACTATCTGTGAAAACTAACTATTTCACTATCCCTTAGAATTATTCAATTGTCGAACATGATTAACCTTTTAGTTTTGTGCCGACAAAGGTCCCGGCTCGTTCATAGCATCTTCAGAACAATAGCGCTCTTACTTTTTCTTAAAAGAAAAATTTTCTACTAAGATCACGATTGGAGCTCGGGGCGATTTCGTGGAATTCGACACGGAACGCTGGCTTTCGTGATGACATCTCTCAGTTAATCCGGACTTAGCAGTTATGAAATCAAAATATCATCTCCCGATCGACTTGCTTCACGCACTGGGACACATATTTAGTCGGCTTTTTTTTTGTCTCCCGTTCCACTATCTTCTTCGACTTCTTACTCTCTAACTCCAGTGGCGTGGTTTTTCCAAAAGAATCCAGCGTGAAGGAGTTCAAGGGAGTTGACGCCACTTGGTGGGGCGCTGCTACTGCACTTTTTAACGTTACAAACAGAGCGTAGCACGTTAAAGCTCAGACGGCTTGGGATGTTAGTTTTTTTTTTTAATATTATTTTTTGTAAAAAACTTTTATTGCTTCTTTCCTTGTATGACTTTAGACGTATATAAAAAAAAACTTACTTGCATAACTTTAATACATTACATGTAAATCATTATTTCTTTTATCATCTGCGCATCTTTCTTGCCTATCTTTCTTTCAATTCGTCAGCAAAAGTAAAAATCGGTTTAAATAGGATTATTATAGTTTTTTTCTTTTGCATTCATTGCTGTACTTGTTTTTTTTTCAGTAAAAACGAAAGACTTTCATATAAATCAATTTAAATTGCTCTCATTCAGTCGAAAACAAAATTTTGCCTTTGCTTTGTGTACCGTGCATACGCAATATTTTTGTATCCTGAAATATTTCTTTTATAAAAATAGTGTAGAATATAACCTTAATTTTGCTATTAACTTGTTTGCTACTTTTGTGGTCGCACAAATAAGTGTAATTTTGAAATATTTGCGCAAAATATAGATGCTTAAGATTTAATGCTTTATTTGTGTTGCTTACATTTAAAGTCTTTTTTTTTTTTTGTATTGGGAAAAAAAAATTTCGGATGTTTTTATAACTCCTATTGTACTTTTAAACTTTAAAAATTCGCTTATAAATAGATTTTTTTTTCTATATTAAAAATTTCCGGTTTTATGCAAAAATAAAAAAAAAATGGAGTTTTAATTTGTAATTTCAAAACCCTTTTAAATAAATTATTAATTTTTAACGAAAAAAAAGACAAATGTTTATATGATCTGTTCCATAAACTGCTGATAATTTCATTTACAATTAAATTTTATGTGTTAGTTCTTTCTGTTATTAAAGATGAAATGTTAAATACTATACTCTTTTTAAGTAAAATGTGCACATAGAACTTCTTACATTTCTCCGGGTTATTGTTTTATTTATTTTGATACAGTATCTAAGAAAATTAAATACTTAAAAATGCTTCATTTTTTTCAGAAATTATCACAAAAAGTATATATTTGAAGAACTCGTGAGTCGTTATAAAAAAAATGCCTAAAAATATTTTGCAGCTTGAATAATATTTTGGATCTAAATATTTTATAATTACAGTTTATTTCAACTTATATATATATATATATTGTTAATATTCAATCGATTTTAAATAATTGTGTGTATTCGCATATGTTTATTTCACTTTTTTATGTTCTTTTCTCCTCTTACTACAGTTTTTTTTCCAAAAAAAAGCGTAAGTATATTTTTATTAAAAAATATTGAAACACTCTAAAATTTTATCTAAAATACACATTCAACAAAGAATTTCAGTCGGCATAACAATTTTTCCGTCTCAATTTATTTTCCTTCCAAATTACAGTACTTTTTTTTATTTATGTATACAGATATCGATATACATTCTTCTACAAAAGAAAAGTAGAGAAACGAAGCACCCCGAAAAGAATTATCTCAAAAATTTGCGTGCTATTTCCTTTTATACCGAATATATAAATGATTTGATTTTCAAGACCACTGAATGCCATCTTACTTCATAGCTAGCGTTTTTATTCTGCAAATAGCATTGCAATACAAAGGTAATAATTGGGCTAATGATTTGTCTTTTTCGTTATATGCACAGTTGTTTCCTGAAGAAACAATAATATCTTTACTACGTTGTTGAAGACCTAATAGCCAATTTGATGACTTTGAATGTGGTTGAATAGTCAGAATGGGGAAAGGTGGCTAATCTTACGATTCAAAGATCGTCACTTACGTCGTATAGTTAGAACAGTGCAAAGGGGCTGGCGACAAGGCAAGAAATTTATAAGCGGTGAGAAGGCTCTGGCTGGCCAAAGTGCACGAATGTAAAACACGTTCGGATGATACTGCGACAGATCCGATCTACTCCAATGACATCATTCTCCACTTTCCGTCATGCCTCTTCCATACCATTCGTGGTACTTTCCACCATTTGTATGACACTTGTCAATGTGAGGATTGTACCCATAGCCGTTCAACACGTCTGCCTTGGACTTCATAGTATCGGTAAAATTGTCCAGAGTGATGTCGTATAACGATCATCATGGCTATTAATATAGCATAGTGTTCAAATTCCCTTTCAGTTTTGGAATAGATAATTGGATTCATGAACGGAAGTGTTGAAGACAATGACCCCGATCAGACTTTGCTATAGCCATTGCTCTGATGCGTGGGCACAGAATGCTCCGACAGCCGCTTATAGAAGAAAACTTTAATAGTTTAACGGTAGTTGATAATGTCCTGTGTTCTGTTGCATTACCTTTCATGAGCATCATCCTGAATTCATGGGAACCTAATGACATTTATTAAGTGGACAATTACCCACCCAAAGTGATAGCTAGAATAGAGAAATCTGTACATTTGTTTCAGCGACTAACTTTTGCCAAGAATTAAGGACTGTTTTTTCATTAAATTTAATTTTTCTTCATGCCCACGTCATGAGACATGGTGATGAAGTTTTTGATTGAGATACCATATAAGATGCCACCCTTGTTATTTGATCCTGATATAAAAAATTTCAAGATTCGTTCTTTCAAGCCTCATTCTGTGACTCTAGTACAAATGTGAATCGAATTAAAAATTACGAAACTTTAATTAATTGAAGCAGATGTATTACTTTCAGTACTGTTGTACGTACAATACACACAATAAAATACGCTTAGCGCGAAAACGCTTAAGACGAAATATCTGTTAACAGAAAATAATAAACGGTTCCGACAAACAACTATGCATTTTGTGCCATTTTTCCCTTGAGCACGAAACAAAAATCGCTTAGCACAAATTTTTCCCCGCGAATGAACAAAATACGGAAAACACCAGCCGCGAAGGTGATATTCAAGAAAGACGTGAAATGAAAAAGAGCATGTTTCGTAGAAAGGAGGCTAACTTGGTTTGAAATTCATTCGGAGTAGCCTGTGGCACGAGACAATTTTGCTTATCTAAGCTACATTCCCCATCCATTTCTTTTCTCCACACAGTTGGCTTTGGAATTTCATGACTACAATGAAGTGTGAATAAAATCAGTGAGTTTCGTTCGCATTATTTATTCTATTAAAGAATTTTTTGAAAACACAGTGACAGAGAACTCTGTGGAAAACTGTTATTTCGCTTAAAATGATGATGGAGCTGCTTATGGCTGTTGATCAAAAACAGCAGTCTAAAACGTAAATTTGTAAAGATATTTGTGTTGCTAACTCTACTTTTCCACACGAATTAAAAATAAGAGCGAATAACTTAAATGTTGAAAAAGTTATTATTAAATACATACATAAATACCTATCTATGTGAATAAAATATGCTCTAATAAACTTAATTTTTTAAATATGTAGGTTTTTTGGAATATCCTTTAACTCGAAAAAATATTTCAGTCCCCCTCAGTTTTCGTGTTAAACGATTTTCACTGTGTATAATTCAAACTCTGCCGCTATGACGTTGTCATAGTCTTTTTGTGGAACTGACCACCAAGATACTTACTTAAGTGCAAGAGCAAATGATACTCAATTGCATGCGTTCATGTTTCCGGAGATAAAAAAAAAAGTCCCGCACCCCAAACCCCTGCCAATCCCAAAGCAATCCGGCTTAAAAGCTTATCTCCTTCGACGTGAAAATCTAAATATTGTCGATATAACTCAGCCTTTTTAATATCCAGCTTAAGCACTACTTCCGATAATGTAAGCGTTCTGTCACATTTTCTCAGAGATTTTTTTTCTTGAAATTCTGAGAGACTCGTTAGATAACAAAGAACATATACCGTTTTTCTTTCTGGGTCGTTTTCCTCGACTTTCTGCACTGAGTCATCATTAATGACAGCTGATTAACTGTTTCTCTCATCGTCATGCATGTTTATAGATCCAACTTTAAATTTTCTAGCTCATTTTTGTCAACTCTCCAAAAGCCAAAATGTTTCCTCAATACTCTTCATTAATCTTCCTGTGAATTTCAGAGACTTTTTAATGGCTTTAACTGTCAATACATTTCTGCATAATTACAATCTAGAGGTTCTTTCAGCGTTACTTGGTCTTTTGAAAGTCCTCGTTATGGAACTTTCAGACTGCTTCAAAAAAATTGTTCCTTTTCCTGAATTTTATAATTTATTTTATCAAAAAATCATCAACCTAGCAATAGTCGTTTAGTTCTAGGAGTAAAGAAAAAGTCACCTGGGACGAGAACGGAAGATTAGGGTGGAGATAGCTACCACATCACTTTGATTCCTCAACCGCACTTCGAGCTGAGGGAGCAGGTGCATTGTCGGCAAGAATACAGACAGATAAGATTTTTCCCCCCATCAGATCACTATACTTTTTTTTGGCTTTGTGTAGTAATTGGAATTATTAATAATTTATACCTTTGCCTAGTAGTCTGTTAAGATATCTGTATGACAGTTTCGAAAATCAGACAACATGGACTTCACTGCAGACTACTGCATCTTAGTCTTTTGGGGGAGGGGAATTTCTGTTGTTGCACTTCTCGCGGATATCTTTGAATCATATTTGGAGACCCAGCATTCCTTCGTTAATTAAAAAGTGACTGAATAAAAGAATTCTTTCGTATTTCTCTAAAACGTTTTCCATCCTCCCTTGACAGCCTACGTCGTGTTAGTTTCTAAAAAGTAACCAGTAATCGGGGAACCATAAGTGTTGACACTTTTGACGTGTTCCGTTTATTATTTACTACACACTCTCGCATCTGTTTCCTTTATGATCATATGGATTGGATTTCTCTTCAATCCAATAGCACAATACCCTCCACTTGTATTTTCCATTGCGGTAGCATCGGCAGTAGGTGATGTTCTTCTACTTTTATTGTTTGTTAAGGACATGTGGTCAATTTGACAATTCTTTTTTTCTCTCTAAATAGTATTTTACAGAATTTATTTTTTGTTTGTTTTGTAACTTCATTATAGTATTTTACTTATATCCCTTTCGCGATGAAGGATGCAAACGCGTGCGTACCGCCAGGGCCGGAGATTTCTATCGCGAGTGTCACTCACAGGCTGGAGGATTTAGTGTAGTTCAGCCTAAATCCATAAAAATACCGAAATATAAACGCGTTGTTCAATATTGTTCTGTATATTATACGAACGGCATATGCTTTATACATTTCGTATTAATATACTTTATTTACTTCAGCCACTTTTTGTTTAAGTAAAAGTTTTTAAACATTTTATTGTAAGCATTCGTAAAAGTCGACCTTGTAAAAAAATGTAAGGAAAAAAAGACAAATTTTGTCTACCAGATCTAATTATCCATAAAAAACTAGACTGAAAAACCAAATCAAATGCTTTAGCGAAAATAAATCTCTCGTCTTCACTATAAACAAAAATCACATGTTCATTTCAAGAGCAATCGTAAAGCACTCAACTCGGAAACATTCCTTTCCCCTTATGTTTATAAAACAAAAATCACGTGTAAGTGAGTAATATTTCTCTCATTTTGAGTAGAAGGTCAGATATCCATGTATCTCAAATCTTATGGATATAGAATGTCATCTATTACCAAAAAACTGAGCTTAAAAAACGTTCCAGGTCCCTGGCGCACCGGTGAGTCGCTAGGCCAGTGAGGAAGAAATACGCAGACGCACGGGTGCGACGTTCATTCCGAAGGGGATATATATATTACATTCTATCATTTCCAGCAATAGATATCATTTCATAGTGGATTTGCCGGGCTCTTGAACTTTTAAGAAGAATGTCAGTGTGAGCCCCTATCTTCTCCAAATTGAAGGTTAATTCAAATTAAATAAGCGTGAATGAACGTAATTTACACCATAATGTTCATAAGGATTAGTTGATAAAAATAATAAAACTATCTTTAATATTTTTCTTCAGTGCCAACTGTAAATTTTTTTAACTGTTACATGTTATAAGAATCCATCCTTTTACTGCTATATTAAGACAAAAAGAAGAATTATATGTGTGTAAATGGGTAGCAATATATGTAACGTGTGAGTAATTACAATTTAATCTGTAAATGTGTGTACATTGTAAGTTTTTAAAAGTATTAACCCCTTTCCTTCACTAATAGTATTTTTTTAAAAAAATAAATACTGTTTTCCTGTGAAACAACACAGTGCAGTTTCTATGGTCAGTGCAACCGTTCCGGTTCAAGGAAACGCAGACTTTCATAAGAAAAAAAGTTTTGAAAAGATTTTAAAGTTTTTTGATTGTGATTGACAGGTTTATCTATAATTGCTGTTGTTAAAATCATCTTTTCACTGGGACAAAGTATTAGTTCAGATTTTAGCCACGATAAAATGATGGTGATAATGATGAAAATGGTGGTCTTTTCTTAACACAGATGACTAGGTTAAATAAAGCAAAACATTTGGGAAAGAATGCGTGGCCAGATTAAGGGCTCTTAGGACCCTTATCTGTGCACTCGAAAAAAATATCCTTCTTGAAACCAATGTAACTTAGCAATAAAGCAAAACAATCATTTGAAATTTTTATCACATGATAATCACATATATTTACATTCGTTCTCAAATTTCTGGAGAATTTCAGAAATTTTTTAAAAATTTATAAGGAAATAAAAATTGGACAATTTTTCAAAAATTTGAAAATTAGTATTTTACAGCGTGCAAAAGTCTGAAGTACAAAATTGATCAAAATTTACAAAATTAACTTTACTTGGTATAAAAATGTTCACTTTCAAAGTTATACAAACTTTTAAAAAATTTAGAGAAAAAAATATATTTTTTAAATACAATTACAACGAAAATTTTAAAATTTTAAGAAAAAAATAAATTCAAATTCAAATAAAAAAAATTTATTAAATTTTTTTTTGAAAATTGAAGTATAAGTTATGAAGAGCCATATTTTGAACACGTGTATGAAATTTTAAATCGATCTGATAAATAGTTTCTGAGAATTTCTGCGCGCAAGCTAAAATTTGTTGTTTTGAGAAAAATGAAGTTAAAGATACGAAAGAGATAGGGATTTTGTTTAAATTTCTCTAGTTATTTCTCAATAACTTCGGAACTTTTTACAGCATCAACAACATTTTGGTATCAAAATGCTCAGAAATGTTGAGGCTTTAACATATATTTTTTTCAAAAAATTGAAAAATTTGCAATTTAAGAGTCCTTAGACCCCTTAAATCAAAAACCCAAGGAGAAAAAAAAATGTTTCATCAAAATCAGAGACTGATTCACTTCGAAACTAAAATGCTTTTTTTTCAAAAATTGAAAAGGAACATTCTGTAAAAAAACGTTATTTTATTCAATCAAGAATAAGTTTAAAAATAACTAATTAAATTATTATATAAAGAAGAATTTCATTTAACTTGCATTAAATTATTACTGTATACATGAAAATTTAATGCTAAGTAACTTGAATATTGCATTAAATTATTACTGTATACATGAAAATTTAATGCTAAGTAACTTGAATATTGCATTAAATTATTACTGTATACATAAAAATTTAATGCTAAGTAACTTGAATAATTCATACAGCACCGATTATTTATATAAATTTTGTGGAACAAATAAAATTGTCATTGTGAATGACCTTTAGTTTATTGAATTAAACTGGTAACAGAGGCTAAAGTTTCGTTATCTTTCCAATTATGGACATGAAAAAGAAAAAAAAATCAGTTTAATTTTTTCAATGAAATGAAACTAGTACATAAAATTAATCAAATGAAAAGTAATATACATAAACAAATTTCTTTGTTTCTCAACAGTATTTTTTTTTGTTCTAAGGCCTGCTAATTTTGATTACATGATGGTTCTTTCAAGCTTAAACAAAAACTTAAATAAAAATATGATGTTTTTTTGCTAAAATTCTTAAAAATTGAATTAGTCTCATTGTCCTTATTGTTCACATTTAAAATAATGTAACGTTTATGAGGTTTAGTGGCTTTTCACAGAATTTTTTCAGAATTTTCATGAATAATAGCTTCGCACCCCATTGATTTAACTAAAAAATTACCAAATAAAAACATGTATCCTGATTTATCTGTACTTGTATACACAATAAAATCCATCTAGTCAACCTTGAGTTTCACTGTACCAGGAATAAGTAAACTTAAATTTTATGTGACAAAAGAGAAAACGAAATCATTCGAAATCTATACAATCTGGCAGAGAAAACGGCAACAGTGTGTTTTGTTTCTGTTGACGTGACGTCACGGGTCCACGTGATCCAACTCAGGCACAGGTGAGATCTGGATAGACGTCAGCGCTCTTTATTTGTTCTTTTTTCGTTCGGGACGAATGAAAATGAACGGGCAGTAAAAGGGAACTTGACTATGTGTCTATTCTACCACCGACCGCATGCACAAGACATGTGCTGTGCACTATTAGCAAATGCGAATTGTTATAGAAGCCCTATGGAAATGTTGGATTCTGTTCAAGGTCAGTAAATGTGTTTTAAAAATTATACTAATTAAAAAATATTGAAAAATAGAACTCTTATTTTTTTTTTTTTTGTACACAAACTTTTTCTGATATTCATATAGGGTCGTTAAGGAAAATGTATACATGGGATTTGTTTTGAAGTGTTTGTTTTAGTGTTAGTTGGGAAAAAAGAGAAATATATAATTATTTAATCATTTGTTTGAATTTCTGATGGACAGAAAATGAATCATATTTTCCTGGATGCTTGATTGTACGCAAACCATGCATGAACTAATTATTTTATTTAACGTCTTTTAATTTTTTGTCATATATTTCGTATCTTTTTCTCTTTGTCATTATGATATCATTTTCTTCATCAAAGAAATTAGTGTTTTTCAGCATATTTATGAATAATTAACATAACATTATAAGAATTAAAGACATTATTCAAAAACTGCATTTCTTCGATTTTAGTTTTTTAGATAAAAGTAAGATTTTATAAAAATGTTTTTGGCCTGATTAGTTTTTAAGTAATTATTAGGCATTTTCTTAAAATTTGAATGAAAAATGCAGTCTTAAAATACCATAAGAAAATAATTGAATTAATTTTTTACTCGTATATCAGAATTCTAAGCGCATGTTTTTTATGTACATTAAAATTATTTCAATAAAAAATTAAAAAACTTGAAAACTAAAATTGAATATTAAACTCTTATTCAGTAAAGTTTAAGATAAAATGGATGCTGATAGAAGTTAATGCATTTTTTTTTTGAAATATTATTTTATGTTCAATAAAACTTTTTTGCTATTTGAAATAATGTGATTTATGTAATAAATAAATCAAATTAACATTATTAGACACAAAAATAATATTTATTAAACAAAGCACTATGAATTCTTATTGTAATAACAAAAGTTTTATATCTACTTTTTTTTTCAAAGTTAAAAGTATATAAAAGTAGAGTATCATAAAAATTCAGAAAAAAAATATTTTTATTTAACTAATTAATTATAAGTTTCGTTTAAATGTATAAATTTAAAGAGAAAACAATCTAATTATTTATAATTTTTAAACAAAATTGAATTTTAAAGCTTCAATTTTTTGTTAATGTTTAATAAAATACATAACGATAAAATTACTGATCTGTTTTCATCTCTTGTATAAGATTCATTAAATTTCTATGAACAAGACATTTTTATTACCTTTGAAACATATTTCTTATTTTTCGGTTGCTTGATAACTTATGAATTTTCTTTGGTTTTCAAACTGTTTCACCTTTTTTTAGTTAACTCTTCATTAGTTTTTACAGTACACATTTTTTATAAGAATTTTTTACTCTTCTATTATTTAAATAATTTCCAATGTACAATAATGACAGAACTTCTATTGCAAAATACTATTTTTCTAATACAATGGTAGCTCATCTTACAAACGATAAATAACTGACTATTTAAATTTGTTTTAAACCAGCTGGTTCTAGATGTGAAGTTTTATTTAAAATTCAAAATATCCATTCTATATTCAAAAACTTCTGTAATTTGATCTTTCGAAGGAAGCTTTGAGGCCTATTTCCTGTAAGAAATTGACATTAAATGTCATTGAAAAGAAATTTAACTCTTTTATGTTCCTTCACTTTAATCCTTGGATTGTTTATCTGAAAATATAGTGAGAAAATCAAAAGCAGAGAGAGAGAGAGAGAGAGAGAGCTGAATTCTTCTTCATATAGTGAAAGAAATCTATCTGTATAGATGAAATTTTCTATGTATAAAGCAATATGCTTTGATTGTGCTATTATTTCCTTTGTTCTGCAAATGCAATTTAAAAGTGTTTAATGCGATTTTGAAAACATATATATTCTCGCTTATTCATATTCCAATAACTACTGGTGTGGCAGTTTGTAGCACATTTCTATAAAACTTTCCTCCTTATTAGTTTATCGTTAATTTTTTAATGATAATATTATAAACTTAAAATAATCTTTTTAAGTTTAAGAACATTTTAAATAACAATTTCCTGCATAATTTTATATAAATTTCAAACTTGATTTGAAATTATATTGTAAAACTCTTTATGGTTACTCTACGTTTCTTTAGTTCATTCGAATTTAATCAGATAAAATGTAAAAATTTGAGATGTAGGATTCGAATATTAATTTTATTTCAAATAATTCTTATTTATCGTGATATTGGTTATTATAGTACAAAAAGATATCTTTGATAACACTTATATCTTCTAAAAGCCGATAACTTCGTTTCGAAGATAGAGACGGTAAACTAAATATGATTCATGTGTAGTTGAAAGGCATTTGGAGAATTTTAATTCCAATTATTTTAATGTTTAAGTATATTTATAAAAACTGCTTTAATATAAAATTGAGGAAAATATATTGGGTAAAATATTGAAAGTGGTACAAATGTGAGAAATGTTTTGTCAAATTTTCCGGAGTATGTTTTTTAGATAAATTTTGAATAAAGCTCAAGTTTTTAAAAAATATATTTTAAAACGATTACAGTCAGTGGATTAATCCTATCCCTTCAGGTGCTGCAATTTCATTTCTACCTTTTCACCTTCTACGACTAAAGAGAATACGTGACCTGCAGTCACGTAGCTCAATGCGATTTTATTTTTTATGTTCTGCTTTACAAATTTACATCTTGTACATATCATCCTTGATTTAAGACCTTTATTGTATTACTTTGTATTGGGTGTCTGTAAATCTCTTGAAAGGTTCAGGGAAAAAAATTCTGTATGGTTAGAGTTTTGTGTACGCTTTGAAATTTCGAACTTTCTTCCTTCAATATGTTCCAGGTTACTTTAAAGTTATAATGAATTGTTTTAATTAATTTGATTAATATAATTTAATTCGAAAAATTAATGTCTGAGGTCCTAGTTTTTAGATTTTCACTAACGATTTTCTCAGAAAAAACGCGTATGTTTGTTGATCATTCATAATTAATATGTTTTTTTTTTACAATTTTGAAAACCAATTTTTGATCTGTTTTGTACATCATTTTTAAAACGTTTCAAGTCTCTTTATTTTGAACAATTTTAAATTGCAAATTTTTTAATAAAAAAGGGCAACTTACTTTATGCATTCTACATCAAATGCCTTTTTTTTTAAACCAGCAAAATATATTTTAACACCAGTAGTGCTTAAGTGATAATGTTTACATTAAATTGTATACAAATAAAAAGAGAATGCATTTATTTAAAAATTGATGACAAATACTGCTCAGGAAATCTTACTTTGAACAAAATCTAGGTAACAGTTAAAGGATGAACACTCATGTTCTTTAAAATATGTATGTTAAAGTTTTTAAAAATGTTAACGAAATTAAGTATTTTCTAAAGGTAAAACAAAATGCAACATAACGAAAAATATATTTTTCCTGGTTTTAAAATAATTAAAAGAAAGTAACATGGATAATTTACACATTATAATTCTCTTCAAACATTTTTTTCAAATGTTCACAAATACTTTTAAATAGTATTTAAAACTTTTGCTGATACATCATTTATTCTTATGAGTGTAAAATGTATTTACTTTACGATATTGAAGATATTTATACCATATGGTTTACAAAACGTTGTTATAAGAACTTTTAGAGTATTCAGTTTATTAATATATATATAATTAATATATCTTTATCATATATTTAAGGTTTAATTCCAATGTGATATTGCTTGTAGAAATAACAATTATTACCGTATATACTGTTAAACAGAAAAATAAATGCTTCTAAATTTTCCGCTTCCTTATTTATTTTAATAATATGATATATTCAGAAATAATTTAATGTATAATATTACGTATTGGTTACAAATTCTGATGTGAGAAAAAACTTTTAAAACTTTTAATTCTGCTGTATAGATAATATGAAATTAATGCTTGTTTATTTGTAAAAAAATCCATTTTCCATCAAACATCATAAAACCATTTAAATATCTTGAAATTATTGGAGAAAGATACTTATATTTTTCATCATTAAAATAAATAATTTATTTAACAATAAAAATGATTCAATAAAAACAAAAGCTTTTCAGAAGTATTTTTTTTTATCAAAAATTCTAATAAATAAAAAGGTTACTTAAATTTTATGTTAGGTTTTACTATTTAATTTTGGCCATCTCTTCTAAAATTATAATTTTTTAAATAATTTTAGACTTAATATTTCTTTTAATAAATGTTGTGGTAAATATATTGAGCAAAAAGATGTAACTTGGGTTTTTCACATTTTAATTTAGTCATTCTTGAGATTTTAAGTATGCATATGAGGGGGAATGTATAAACAGTAAGTATTACCGTGAAATTATGGGAAACATGTATAATCGTTGTTAACTTAACCTGCATGTCAAAGAAAAATGCCTAAAATTTTGTTCAAATTATTGTTTGAATTGATAAATTAGTTTTCAATATTCCATGATACATTTGAGTCCCGCTGATGAAATTTAAAAATGTATAATGATTTTAAATTGAATGTTTTATTTTAACTTAAACATTCCGAGTCGTCACAAAAAGACATTCTTTGTTGGTATTATTATATCAAATTTATTTAAAAATATTTTGAAGTATTTAGAATATGTTTTTGAAGTTTAAAAAAATATTTTTGAAACATTTAAAAGATTTTTAATTACAATTAAAAATAATTTAAATAAATATTTTTATAATACAATTGAAAATATTTGTAGAATTTTTAAATATATTTTTAAAATGTTTGAAATGTATTTTCAGAATTCTTTACAAATTTATTTTAAAAACTTCTGAAGGTAGAGAAAATATAAACGTCTTAAAAATGTTTAAAATTTGTACGAAAACGATCATTTTTAAACACACTGATAAGTATATAAATTTGGTTACTTAATTCAACATTTGTTTTGAATTTTTACTAAGGCATAGCAAAAATTTCCGAATGTTACAACTATTTTCTTCCTTTTGTAAAAATACGTGCATATTTTTTTTTTACTCATCTCATTTATTTTCCCCCTGAATAAAGATTCCTTTCATTTTACCTTAAAAAATTATTGGGAACACACTATTTTCAAACATTTTCCTCACCACAAAATTCTGTCAAATTTATTTTAGTAGCTCACTTTTTTAAAGTTATAAATAATAATTTTTTTACAAAATAAGTAGCTTTTAAAATAATGCTCTTTTTATGTTCCAATCCTTTTAAAAAAATAATTGCTTCTAAATACACAATTAGGTATAATTCTACGGAAACAAATGCATTTTATCAATAATAATTTTGTCTAAATATAACTTTACCGAAAGAGTAGGAAATTATGAGTACAAAGTGAAGTAGTTTAACAATAATAGGTCTTATTTTTTTCCGCTCAGAGAAATGTCAAATCATTTGGCATTTCCCGTTTCTAAATACTTCAAGTGATAAATGGCAATTTAAAAGCCATTGAATTTTTTTCGCGGGTTCATTTTTCATTCAAACCTTTAGAGAGACTTGACTTTTAAAAAAAATACTGGTACATTTTTTAAACGTTTCGGAATTACATGTTTTTTAAAAAGGTTTAGCTTATTATTTCCTGGGAAAAAATATCATTTTGGCTTCAAGTAAAAGAAGGTAAAAAAAAAAGTTTTTCTTCTTTCCTCAAAATACTACGTTTTGGCTACGAGGAGTACACAAATTATTTAAATAAACGGACATGTAACGAATATCTTTGACAGCTAGTTTAAAAATGTTTCCTTGAATGTTCTTTGGTGCTACTGAGTATAGATTATACTTTCAGATTATAAGTTTGTGGTAACTTGAGTGCGTGTACATCAAACTAAATGTTTCATTTTTTTAGTAACTCGCAATTTAAGAGTTACTTTACAGGTATGTTGAATGTTCCCTTTCTTAAATCAAGTATTTTTTGGGATATTTAATTGTGTTAACTTGAAGTATTTTTACAACTGTTCACCAAATATGTGTAAATATTGTTTTTGGTTAATATATAAATTCGATATCGGATTATTTTTTAGATTGAAGCAGTTGCTAAAATATATTTTGGTGATTAATTTTACGTCTTCTTGTGAATGATTTTGTTGAATAATTATAATACATTCCTTTAAATAAATTGCTCGCTTTATCACTCCCTCACTGATATAGGATCTGTAAAAAGGAATCTGTGAAAAACAATAATTCGGCAGTGAGTGGTTCTTAGAGTATGTAGATTTGGTTATCTGATTTGTGAATCTTATTACAGTAACGTTTGTGCATAAAATTGGATAAAATGTATATTGTGATTTTTAATTTATAAAGAAGTTCCTGAAGTATTAAGAATAAATGTGCTTGATTGGAATTAAGGCTATTAAAGAACGTAAACGATTGATAGAAATTCGTCAATTTAAAATGTTTTTGATTTGAAAGAAATATTCAACAACAGAAAGAAAAATCTATCGATGTAGATAGAAATCTAAAAAGGCATGGATTAGGATGTAAACATGATAATCGGTGAAAGCTAGCATAAAAATTAACAAATAAACCTCTTCGATATGAATACTAATTGAATGTCCTACCGATGATTGAAACTGCTCTTTGTAACACCTTTTCATAGAATAATTTTTTTCTAAGTGTTATTTATCAACAATAGTCTATTCCTCAAAAGTGAAAAAAACTTTCTGACATAATTGCTAAAGTAGATTTCTGTTTTATTCCGTTATTTGAATATACTGACAACATTCACTTCAATTTAATTCAGTAAGCTAGCGAAACATGTGTAGATCTGAGCAAATTTATTTGTTTTTAAAAGCTCGCTTTCAATTAGATTTTTCCCCTTATTTTCACGAAGATGTCTTGTATTTTCTATTTGAAGAAACAAATATTTCTCTACAGCTACTGATCTCTATTACAATAAAATAGAATAGGAAGTCCCAGATGTGTGATATATTGTGAAAGAAAGACTTCTGTATTTTTATTGCAGTGTTTTCATAAGGGTAAAATGACAATCACCTAAAATTCAATTGAACAAAAAATTTTGACATTTGACAACACAAAAGATATATTTTGATTCATTTATAGAATTTTCCAAAAACATGGACAATTTTTTACCCATTCATTTCAGTTGTTCTTTTCTTTTCTTTTTTTTCATCCGGCCATTAAACCTTATGCTCTTTTAAAGTAACACTCAAGTCACAGCTAGAATCTTAAGATTCTTAAACAGCTCCTAAATTTGCTTAAATAAGTTTACCTCAACTCCTCAAATGTGTATTCATTTATGTATCAAACAAACAAGGGCTATTTTTAGCTCCGATGTCAAATCAAACAAGATTCTTAAACACTGGCTGCTGTGACTCAGAACCTTTCTTTATTTGCTCTCGTTAAAGAGTTCAAGGCGTCACACTGTCTGTCTAAAGCTTTCAAAAGGTGTTTGGCCACACCTCTTTGTTTTATCAGTAGTCTGATAAAATTGAATGAGACTGGAGATGGAGAGGAACACTGTAAAAGAAATGCGCTTTAAAACCGTCTTACTTCTCGAGTCGCAATAAAAACGGCGATTCTGGCCTTAGGAGATCCGGTTGTCTACATTTTATGCCTTTCAGTGTAAATTCTTTTGTTTGATCTCCGCCACTTTGCCCTATCCTTAATTTCATAGATTTTTTTCTCGTTTAAGTGTAATCCAGTGTAAATGAGCCTTCGCGGAAGCTATAAAATTTCAGCTTGTTGGGAAATTCCAATGATCATTTAGTTTGAATTCCGTCCGTGGTTTTTTTTTTTCAAAAAAAACTTTCATGTGAGTACTTTAGTTCGGTATCTTGCTTTAGATGCATTTGTCAAATACTTTCTGTTGAACGAAACTTGTTGTGCCAGTTATATGAATTTTCACCATTGATTTAATATATTTTCATTATTATCTCCAGCTAATTTTTCCTTTCCTTCGATTCGTTTCAATTATATAAATATTAATTTTAGTTTAATTTTAAACATGTTTATAAACAAGAGTATTTCATTATTTCAATATTTATTTCATGTAATTAAGATTTTATGTATTATGACTATGTCTTCATATTTTCATTTTTTTTCGTGAATACGTATTTTTTGCAGATAATATGGATACTGTTTTTTTCCCTTGTGTATTAAAACTTGTTTCGTCGTGTTTGATACTTTTATAATGAGTTTAATTCATGATCCTTGTGTGCATATTTTTAACAAAGCGAAATAATTTTCTGTTATAGCTATGTTTACTCTTGATTACTACTCTAATTAAAAAAAAAGATCTGTGTTATTTACTAGAAATATTCCGATTCATTAAAATGTAAATATATTTCTCAGTTTTAAATCATGCTATCATAGCTTTTTATTTTAGTAGTATTTAATATTACAAGATATAACTAACGAAGCTAAATAATAATAACTAACAAAAAATTATTTTAGTTATTTACTTAGCTTTATATTTCAGTCAGTAATATCCTTTTAAAATAAACTGATGTTTAATTTGTTTTCATTTGAAATAAATAACATTTTAAGAAAAATTCAAAACCATATTCAATGTTCTCAAACTAAAACAGTTTGATACAAAGTGAATACATCCACATTTCAATATCCAACTCATATTTTAATTTAAATAAAGAATCATTATAAGGAGAATAAAATGTTATTCTGTGGCCAGTGGCGTTCACAAGAGGAATGTCCTAGGGGTCCGGACCCCCCCCCCCCACACACACAAAGCCTTTGAGTTCTTTTTCGATTGATGATAATCCTATATATATATATATAACGCAACATTTAATAAAGTACTTAAAATTAGCCATTTATTTTATTAATTAATGGCTAATTAGTAATTAATTAATTAATTTTTTACTGTTTTTTGTCAACAAAGTTGACAAAATCAGAAGAATCAATTGGTGTTGTCTTGAGGTATGATATGAGTTGGGGGACTTTCGACCATGGACCCTCACCCCTTAAAATTTTTTGTATGCACTACTGTCTGTAACAATATATTTAACTGAAAGTACATATTAGTTTTGAAAATTTCTCAGCTTAATAAAAAGATTGCGGTAGTAATACAGAATATTTTTAACCCTTTCATTATTTTTTCGTTCATATTCACCACTTGCAGTTTTTCGTATTGAAAGTTTTTATACGAATTCCTAATAACAGTGGAATATAGATTTCTTATTATACTATACAATCTATTTAAATAGTAAAGTCATTGTTTTATTATATCTATTTAGATAGTAAAGTCATTGTTTTATTATATCTATTTAAATAGTAAAGTCATTGCTTTATGATTTGATTAGTTATGAATCTGAACTCTACAAAAATAGCATGGAAAGAAGATGGTCTTTGTTTCAATCACCATAACTAAATGTACGGATAAATAAATTTAGCAAGGTCAAAATTGAACAATTTATTTATCCGCTTGCAATCATACTAAACATTTTTAGGGTACAACGAACGAAATTTCTTTTTTGAGATAGTTGACATTGCTTTTCTTGGCATATATCTCTCAATTGAAACAAAGGCAAGAGTACGTATCAATTGGTTTCCGGAGGAAATCTTCGACCTTTGCGGAACTTGTGCATAATCCGTACGGCACGCGTTCTTTGTCATTTAATTTATTGTTGTCATTTGTGTTCCTTTTTTTGTGATCTTCCTGCGCCAATTTTTTTATTAAATGATGCGCAATATTGTTTCCTACATTTTTAAACTAGGTTTAACATAACATCCCCACCCCTTTATAAACTATACTGAAGTTATAAAATGTTCAAGTCATTGTCATAACAAACATACTTGGACTTATGTTTCCTCCTGGTAAAGATAAAATTATGCACAATTTTTTATTTAAAGTTAATTTTAGTAATTAAAACTGAGTTTCGCTAACAATATTTATACTTTCATTCCCAAGCTGAGAAATTATTTATCTCGTTAGAAATAAAACTTATTTCAAATTAAGAAAATATAATACGATTCAAGTGACAAAAATTGGTAAAAAAAATCAAATTTAATTTTTTCTAGCTTAAATTCTTCTTTTACACTTTACTGTAATCTCACAAAATTTGAAAGCTCCTATGTTTCAAAAAACGCACAGTTATGATAACTTTTATACTCGTTGACATCCCAATAGGAATTCAAAACTTCAAACCAACTTATCTCAGAAAGATAAAATAACTAGTTTGTTAAATATCTAGTTAAAATGCTAAGGCTTTTTTCTATTGTGCCAAATGCTATAATATAATTTTCTAACTATTGCTGATAAGTCAGCAAACAAGAGTTGGTACGTATTTTTGAATCAAAGCAATTCTTTTAAAAAAAAAAAAAAAAAAGAGAATAATTGAATTTAGAATATATACATTAAAAGGAATCTTCTACAAGCATTCATAAAAAGATATATTGTAGGAATATCATACAGTCATATTATACTTATACATAGTTTGACGTACTTGTAACTCAAATTTCATGCGTAAACGTCAATTTTTGTAGAAGTAGCATTTTAAAATCACAAACTTTTACCTTTAAAAAATAAATGGTTAACTTTTTATATTTTGAGCACAAAATCTGTTTTACATATTACGTACACATAGGGAGCAGTCAAAAAAAAATTTTAAATCATTTAATTAAAAGATTTTTTTCATATCGCACCTTGTTCCCTTAAATGAAGAAAAATCATACTCTTAATAGTCTTTTAGTCTTAACAAGATTAAACAGAAAGGTGAAGTAGCATTTTATGAGACAGTAGCAAAGTAATGAGACATTTATCAAAAAATATCAATTGATTAAGGTGTATAAAACTAATTTAATTTTTAATAAAATGATCAATAATAGTTAGAAAACGATCAAGGTTTAAAGAAACAAAAAAATTTCTACTTTCATCGGCAGCCCTGGTGTAATCAAATCACTATTTTCGCGGTTCTACTGTTAGTTTGTCTATATATTTGGAGAGTAATGTTTTAAAAAAGAATATCTGAAAAATCTAATTTATCTTCGTTACGACTTAATTTTTCAAACATAAAAATTAATTTTAATTTATTATTATTTTTTGTAAATGCAAATTTGTGGTTTTCCTCTCCTATATATCCCTTTTTCCCTATAGTGTTCTTGCGAACAATTGAATCTTAATTCACTTAAGTTTGCATTTGAAATTATAATCCCCACGTCATCATTTCTGGGAATTTTTATGATTGCTTAAGATTTTATTGTCAAAATTTTTTGATTAATCGACTACAAAAGTAAACTTTTTTCGTACATATTCCTCTTTCTATTATCCATCGAGTCGACACATATTCATACGTCAGCTGTCACTTTCCAGGTAAAATAAAAACCATCTCTCAAAATTAAGTCGAGTCCCAAACTGCTAAAATTTCTAAATCGTTTGTTTTATAGTCTTTCTGAAGATCGTGAGTGAATAAGTTTTTTCCTACCAATTTTCTGCTCCAGTGCTAAATTCCGAAGTCTTTCTTTTTCTTTTTACTTTTTTAAAGAAACGCAACACTAGCTTTCTTAATAACGGAGAAGCCATCGTTTCTGTTTCCTTTGCCACGGGAAGTTATTTATGAAAAATATATACACAGTAAATTGTCGGGTGAGTGATCTGAAAGCAATTGTGCGTGCATTGGGAAATTTCAGCCCAGAGTGTGATCGGTGCTTCTGAATAGTGGACGCTTGATGTTAATAAACATAGTTTTTTTCTGAGCGCTCTGTTATTGGTGAACTGTTCCCACGGCCGGAATTGAGGAGTCGGGAAAGTTAGATTGAAAACTCAATTCTGCGATTAAATTGTTCGTAATAACATATTCTAAGGACAAAGGGTAATCGAATTCACTATTTACACAGGATATGATCTGTTTGAATACGAAATAATAGAATGTTGAGAAAAAAGAATTAATTTATTTAAAATTACCTCAATTTACTTAGAAGAAAGTCCGATAGAAATCGATAGTTGAAATGGAAGTAATTTTCTTCTGTGTGTTTTGTATTCATTAGAACGTTAAAATTTAAACAAAAGAAAACTGAGTTCACTATAGAAAATGACCACAAATGTCTCTAAATACGCGAGAAAATGGTAAGCAAACAATAACTGAGGAAAATGTCACTAATTATTTTTATAAATGAGTATGTATTGTTATAACGATTTTAAAAGAAATAGATCAGTATTATATAAAAATTATGATATGGTCAGTGGTACCAAGAGAATTCATGCATCAGCTATAAAGGTGCCCATGAATTTCAGAATTGTTGAATGTGAAATTTGAGAAATCGAGAGATTGCGAAGCAAAAGAACATGCGCATTACACAAATGAATACTTTTTCATGTGAACATTTTCGTAGAATTCAAGGTGTCATGAATTGTTTATATAGTCATGAAATTAAAAGCTCTGTTGAGAAAAAACTTAATGCCCATTTACAATGTAAAAAAGAATATACCCTAATTTTTTAAAAAAATCTTTTACGAATTGTTAATTTAAAAGACTACTAGAAGATAATGATATGCCTAGACTATTTACGAATGGAAAACTCTGCACTATCCACTAAACAAACTCATTTTGTGTCTGCTATTCAAGGGTCTCACCATATGTCGTATAATGGAAAAATGTTTTTTGTCATGACGTTCCAATAAGTTTTTGTTTCTATCTCAGTCTGAAGACCACCCACGCTTCCTGAATGAGCCATCAAAAGGGGAAAAAATCATATCAATTAGAATAGAGTTGTGTGTAGAAGTTCTATATATATGTTGAAAGAATAATCATACAATTTTTTAAAAGGAATACTGAGACCAATTGGGTAAATAAACTTATTCAAAGAAAAAATATTCTGAAAGATTGATCCTATATGCATTGTTCCAATCCTTCTAATTGTAAGTTTTAATTAAGTTATTTTCTTTATCTTATTTTTTATACCCTTGTTTAAACTCATGAGATGGCTTGTCCTATTCTCTCTAAAGCAAATGAGTATCGGCTATCGAATGTCGATTGTAAGAAATGTAACTATAAAAGCAAATATAATACCGCTACAGTGAGTTACTTCAAACCAGACTACGGTTTTATATTAGTAAATGATTGAATCACTAAAAAGGTTCGGTTTTTTTAAGTATGAAAGTTCGATCTCGCGAATATTCAATGTTTTTAAAGAATCTGACGAAGCTAATTTCTCTGTCCTTCGAAAGCGACAAACTACTTTTTTGGGGGAAAAAAAAACTTGAATTCATAAAATAATATTAAGTAGTAAAATAATTTGCTTATTACTAGGCATTCTTGATGTCTGTTTTTGTTTCGATGTGTTAGAATTGTACCTTTCTCTGTTAACCTTTCCGTACTAAATTCCAGCCCATATAAATATGTCAAGCAAACTGAAAACATCGTATAACGATTTATAATTAAATCTCATTTCCGATTAATTTGTGAGGAAAAAAAACCCAAGACGTAATTTTTTCTGTCACTTGTATCTGAAATTGTATGAGGTTTTGTTGAAAGTATATGAGATTCTATATCTCTAGTTCTTTTTTCATCCTAACCTAACTAAACATTCAGCAAAAAGGATAATATTAGATCCTAGAAAACTTCACTAATTATGAGAAAAACAAGATGGTGTGTCACAGCATCAATTCTGATTGCATTATGGAAAGTTTTAGGCTGGAATCCAGGTCAAGGCAGAACATTGCACTGTTAAACGGGGCTCACTTTTCCTGTAAACATGCTTGATTACCTGGGCAGCAAATTAAATATGGAGAAAGTAATTGTGCCGTAATGGTTTTTGAAACAAAAAACTTCTGTTTGAGATCATGAGCAGAATTTAAAAATATCTATATTGAGAGTTGAAAAATTGCATGAAATAATAAAAGCAGTTTGAGCTATATATTTTCAACTTTAAGCGTGATTTTTGAAAATTACACCACACATTAATTGCTACAGATTTTCTGATTTTATGCTCATAAATAATTGTTTATATTAAATAAAAATATTGCCAGCTTCTACATTTTGTTTGCAGGTAATCCCATATTTTTTGGAAGAATGTTTCTAAAAAATACGTAGAAAACTTAAAAATAATTAGAATGTGTTGCAAATGTTAATAAAAAGGTATGAGGTTGTTAAATCAAACTAACTATTAAAGTAATTTATTTCGTTTTTAAGAAAAGCAAACTTGTGCCTGCGAAATGAACATTTATGCATGGAATTTCAAAAACTGTTTAGGATAGCATTTGATACTTAAAGACCTAAAAATTTAAAATCCACTGTATCTTTTTATTTTTTTCCTTAAAATAATTGAATATCTTAATTGAAAATGTGCTGATATACTGTTATAAAGTTTTCGAATAAAAAAATGTAAATGCTCTAAGAAAAAAATATATTTAAATTAAGATTTTACTGTTTTTTTTAATAATTTTAACTGAAGGTTATTCAAGTTATGTTTGATTTTTTTTGGACTTAAGTTATTTTGGTGGTATTTATTATGTTTGAAAACTGCCAGTGCATCATGCCATTAAATCAAATTATTGGCTCGAAGGATTCATTACCCTATATATATATATATATATAGTATAATATAATATAATATTATTCAAGCATTGACACGTGCCCATTGTAACATTTAGTTATTCATTTTTATTTAAAAGTATCGAAATCATTGACGAGTGTCTTTGCTAATTTTTATTATAGACGTATATCATATTACCAAGTTCAAGGAATAATGTCATTTTATGCATCTTTTGTTGTTAATTATTTATACTCTAAACGCTTCCCTTTAGTTCCTATTCCTTAATTCGAATTCCCTTTAGTTTCTATTTTAGTTATAACCTCTCTTCGTGATTTCTGTCTCTGCTTCTTTGGGAGAATATTAAATATTTTGGTTTAATTTTATGATTTTTTGGTAAAATTGTATGTGAATAACAGGTTTCATAATATCTTTTAAAAATATTTTAATTACTTACAAAATGTATGCAACTTTTAGGCTCAGCAAGACACTTAAACAAAATTAGAAATTTAATGAAATAATTTTTTCGTACCAGGTAAAAATACTTCGAAAAGTTACCGCAGCGAATATTAAACAATTTGTTGTTTACAAGTTAGTGTTAATCGTATTCTTCTTTTTCTCTCTCTTATACTTGCTTAACCTACATATCGCTCATGCAATAATTAAAAGGTGAAACAGTCATCCGAAGACATGAATTAGCACTTTATATTTAACATGTTGAATTCCTCCTTTTCCATTCTAAAAGGAAGTTACGCATGATTAAATGCAAATATTGCGCAAAAAATACTTGGAACTCGATCTTTTTTTAAGTTCAAGCATTGACTTATTTCCTTTCCCAATCGATTCGATAGGCCTTTATTTTGAATAAGTGACCAGGAAATGTTAAAATAAAAAGGGAGCTAACTTTTTCCTGTTTTAAGGTAATATAGACACAACTCTTTACACCTCCCTACAAAAAATGGTTTGCTATATTTGTTGTGTTAATTATCTGATTTCTAATTGGAGATCATTGAAGTTCAATATAAATAACTTTTAAACATATTAAAACTATGTGATATTTATAGCCAAAAGTAACATAAATCGAAACTTTTTTGAGTGGTTTTGTTTATATTTTATGTTAATAGTAAGATTTGTTAGTAAAAAACTATTATAAAGTAAATTATTTGTATAAGTTTTCATACTCCTGTGTAAAGTTCTTTACTAAATTACTCATAATCCATCAAAAAGATTTTTTTAAAAATATTTATAAAAAAATACTTTGCAATATTAGATGCATAAATATAGTTAAGATACAATTAATTCTTTTGAATTATTTATTGGACTATTTTTTGTCTTTAAAAAAGTAAAAGAGTTAATGATTTTTATTTCTTTGATTTGTAAAATACACGACAAGCGTCACAATGGGAAACAAGATATCAATCATTGACATTGCCAAGTAATTTTAGCGCGTTTTCACATGTTTTATTTTACAATAATGCAACTAATGAACTTTTTACTAACAAAAAATAGTATTGTACTTAAAAAAAAATTAAAAAATAAAAATGATTAAATTTAAATATGATTCGGCTCATCTAGGGCACAAATGCGACCCAATGCCGAAAACCCGAGGTCAATGGGTTGCTTATTGGCTGAGAAAAAAGTACGACAAAATATGGAACGAAGACGAAATTTGCGTCCTAATAGCGCTTTTGTTCCACTACGTGAAAAACGCGCTAAAAACCCAAAGAGGCTCATGAAAAATAATTTCACAATTTCAGATATTCTTTTCTGAAGTTTTGTCTTTTTTTCAAGTAAAGTATTTAAATTATCAAGGCATTTAATATATTTAAAGTAAAGCATACAATTTCCGATAAAAGTCATTTAATAAATCATTTGAATATGAGAAATAAACTGAACTGGCAAGATTGTGTAGTGCACTATGATTGTCTCAATAGCGATACACTTGCTAAAGTATTGAGAAATTTCCTGCGAAAGGTCACAGTCATGCAAAATAACATGAACCCTATTGCACATCCCGTAGGATTCCTCTATAACTGCTGTGCGAAAATGAATCTCTTAAAAATCAAACATCCGTGGTTTTTTCGGCGGCACATTGTCCGGTTGTCCATTTGTCGTGACCGGATGTGGTGAGACGAACAATGATGAAGTTTTTTACTTCCCGTTTGACAAATATACTGCTATCATATTTGTTCGGGGAAAGGTTTAGGTGCATAATGGCAGGGGAAAAAATGCTTTTCCACCTCAATAAGGTAAACAGAATGTGCTGTCCGTTTTAGTATTCTTGTAGATATTCTAACTCGCATGTCGAATATAATTGGTTCTACGAAGTTCTTTGATGTTTGCCGAAACAACGGGTTGATTGCCGTAAGGAATGCGCATTGGAGTTTAGTGAAGAGTAAGTTCATAAAGCATTTCATTTTAAGCTGTATATATATATATATATAAAAGCAAGGAAAACTCTTAATCTGTTTAAAACCCTCTTAATGATTGTTCATTCTTTTTCTTGGAGGGGGGGGGGTAGAGCAAATTACAATCATTTTTAGAAAAGAGAAGAAATAGTTTGTTGAAGTAAAAAGAAAGAACACGTTTGAATATAATGATAAAGAAAATCCCAACACATTTTTTTCCTACTAAATATTTGACAATTTAAGAAACATCCATCGGGCAATTTTTGAATTCTCTTTTGAAATAAATATTTATCTTGTCTATAAATTAATATGTATCAAGCATTTAGTATTATTTATTTCAACAACATTCTTACGGGAATAAATATTTCAGATAATAAATTACTTCTTATTGTATAAAATGTTATTGTCATTTCATACAAAATGCTGTAAAGTGAATTATTTACTCTTTAATCTGTTTATGTTCTTTTTATTTGTACTTTCATGTACTTTTAGTGTTATATGAAAATATATAAGAAACGTACTGATTCATCCAATTAATGTAATTATAACATTTTTTCCTAAAATATATTTTAATTTTTCTGACACAAGTTTTCTGTTGACAAAATATTTCTTAATGGATGAATCTTGAACTTGGTAACTTCATATCCGTATCCAGTTGTAAAGTGTGACATTTTTGTATCTATAATAACAAATAATAGAATGCTACAAGTAGTTGCAGTTTTTCCGCATGCATTTTAAATAAATTTTCATTATTTCTTCAAAAAGTTTATTAATATTAATACTCTCAAACTTAGAATCAACTAAAGTTGAATGCAAAGCTGTAACTTGAAGAAAAATACATACATGCTAAAAAAAATTCTTCAAATCGCCACTTTCTTTTAAAATAATTTTTTTATTTATTAATTGCTAATATGAAAATCTCTGAAGTAAATTTATCAGCAAAGTTAGTGTTATGCAAGTGATAGAAAAAGAAGAAAACACTGTACATATAAAATATTTTATAGTTGATGAATAAATTGCTGCAGATCCAGAAAGTTTCTTTTTGATTTTGTGTTGAGGTTAAGAAAAAAATTCTTATTGATGTCATTAGTTAATGCGTTAGTTTATATTTTTCTTATCGCATGCATACTTTGATTGTAATTTTTTAGCAATAATTCAAGTTATGTGTTTTCTTTTTATACTCTTGTGGACAAATATATCAATGAAAAGTTAATTTCTTATGAAAATACATATTTGTATGGTTTTGTATTCAACTTATGACAAGATATTTTCAACTTATGTTTCCTCCACAGAATCATCGGGAGGCTTCGGATCTCGAGTTGGATGAAGGTCCTTTGAACAAACATCGTCGACTAACACTGGATCGCTGGACTGCCGTGGCTTCAACACCGAATATGGACAAAATGCGCTTAGACGGTAACAAGAGGACCACCAACATAATCAAGACTGGCCTCTTGACGAAAGATATAGGAGTTCTTTGCAGCGATTTAGTTCCTGTGAATGACAAAGGCATCATGGTTGGAACCACCTCAATTGCTGCATTGAAGGTAAAGTTTCAGTGTTTTTCGTAAGTCAATGCGATTTTAAATTTTCAAACTATGTCGGCAAGTTTCTTAAGTACATTATTTTAACATCTGTGTCAAAATACACTTTCAAAAAAATGAAAATTCAAAATGATAATCGATAAATTCTATTTTTTTCTCCGAAAAAGGCCCTTAATTTAAACGAATTAATAGCATAAAGTTTCCAAGCCCTGAAGAAAATATTTTCGAAATTTAATACCTTTTTGTTTAATATGTGCATTACATAAGTAATAACAAGTTAATTTCTTAAAGTATTCATACAGCTTCAAGTTTCCTAACATGATATTTCTTCGTTAACAAGTCTGAATTATCTTACAAGCCCAACTGAATTTTTCAAAAAAATAATATAAAAGGTTATGAAACAACAGTCGTTTTACTGACCTGTTTTTTATCGAAAAGAAATCAAACAGTAAATTTACATAAAAAAAAAATTAATTAAATCAATTTTCATGTCATTTTCGTCCTACTTTTGAGCACAATAAATGTCAGCTGCTCAATTACAACGATAAGGACCTAATTGATGACACTCTGAAATGAATGAAAAAATAATGATGCAAAGTAATCGATAGAGGACAATACCGTGAGTCATTTGCGGATTCTCCCACTGAATTGGTGACTCAAAATTGTTAGCGTTATTTATCTGTAATTTTATATATCTCTCTTCTGTTAGTTCCCCCCCCCTTCGGTATTTTTAATTATATATTTCTTAATTAAAACTTATAGCGTAAAAATTAATTTCGCTATTTTAATTAAACCTTGTTTTGTTGATCAAAAGACCTAAGTAAATTTTTGCAATTGATTTTTTAAGATGTAAATATAACAAAATAATTCGAATTAACTATAACGGGAATTTGGCTGTTATTGGTATGACAACAGATCTTAACCAGTCAGTTAACCAATTAAAAATTAGAAGATAAAAATTTATTATTTTTTTATTTATGTGCATTAAATTTATTATTTAATACTTAATATTCCTTGAATATATGGTTGTGGTTTTGATTTAACTCAGCTCTCTCTATTTTTTTAAAGAAATATGTGAAAAAAAGTAACTTTAAAGTTTCATCAAATATGTTTAATAATCTGAAGTTAAATGCGATGTAATTTATTGCCAAAATTCATTTTTTGCTAATGGAAATAAATTTATAATCAATAAATAGTAGTAAGTATTGTTTCAAGTATGAGGATTAGAAGGAAAAGGATTTTTTTTATATTTATGTGGCTTTTTCTTATAAACACATAAAACAATAAGAAGATACAACATAATATATAACAATAAGAAAGTCTCAAATATTACGATATTACTAAAATATTTCGTAATTTTTGTGGTTCAATGGTAGGTAAATACAACACGATTCAAACGATTGATTCCATTGAAGATAATCGTATGGACACAGTGGGTTGATAGTGCATGTTAAATGTACTTGGTACTTAAAGCTTCTAAGTTGCATAGTGAGAAGTTGGAGAAGATGTCAGCAAAGATGTGATATTCGTTGTCCAACAAAGTTCCAAAATGGGAAATCTGTTTCTAATAGTCCATTTTTTAGCCAAATAATTAATTTCAAAGACTTCTTTCGATTACTGAACACTTCTATTTTCAGGCAGAGTACGGCGATGACTTTACCAACTTCGAAATCATCCAGGACGTCGGCTATTCGAGTGAAAGCTCTACACACCTCTCCAGTGACGATGGCATTAGTGTAGGCGGCGATCGCTATTTCAACATTCGTGTTTACAATTACGCCGACGAGAAGGCCCCTTCCAAAGCCATTAGTCTGAAGGATGAGTTGAAGAAAGTTGATCCCAAACAGCCCTCTTCGCTCGCGTCATCTGTGGGATCTTCCTCTGGAGCCACATCCTTTAATGATTCCGGACTTGGTGCAGCTGACTTGCTGACTGCAGCTGAAGCGATAAGTGAGAAATGCTTACTGGGGAACGACAGTGACAACTTCCCCGACCTGTGTCTTCCTGGAGAAGAATCCGATTTTCTAGAGACTGTTTTGGAAAGTTGTGTTGACTTCTGTGCCAGTGACGGGGGAAAGGAGGAGGACGCTAACAATCTGGGAGGCATTGATGATCTCCAATATAACCTAAGTGGCATGGAGAGTGATGATTCTGCGGATAATTTTCACAACAGGTATATTGTTCGTTAATCGCAAAATTTTAGAATAATACATATGCTTTCTTGTTTTTTTTTGTGTATCTCTTCTTTCCTGATTGTTATTATTCTTTCCAATATTAGTGCTTGCGTGAAGATTTCTTTCTCTAAAATGAAACGCAATTTCAGGAAGAAGCACAAAAAGAAAATCTGTAAAACTATCTTATTGCTATTTGATGCCTTCTCATTCCGTGAAATGAATGTTGTAGTTGTACTTTCAAAGTAATTTTAATATTTCATATTCATACATAGTATATAATCACACCTTTTTGCTGATTCGTAGGCCTTTTTCTTCCATCCATTACTTTAATTGATAATTTTTAAATAAAAAAAACTGTGACATTCATGTTTTATTTATGTTTTAAAACGAAATTATATTCTAAATTTTTAATGTGTTAAATAGTGTATACATTGATTAGTAAAATACACACGCTTTTTATTTATAACTTTGGTAAGATTTATTTTTTATTGGGGTTACTTAGTTGTACTCAAATGTGTAGTAAATATTATGTCGGTTGTGTTTCTGTAAATGATATAATACACTTTTCAAACAAAGCAATTGACATGCAATGTTTTCATCTTTTTATTTAGGAGCTCTTTCACTACTTCATCCCAACTGTTCTACAAAATGATATTAGTTGACAGCGAAAATGATGAGGAAACGAATGGAAACGAAAACAACAATAGCCACGATAAAACTCTGCTGAATATGAATATTACGAATAGTTCCGACTTCTCTTCTAATTCACCACCCGAGACCACCAGCGATTTCAATGAAAATTTCATTAAACCCACCGAGAAATCACAAGCGGAAAACAAGTCATCAAGCACGGATTCAGAACAGGAAACATTCAAAGCTCCTGCCCTTAACAATGGATCTGATATCGGCTGCAAACGAAGTTCATTCCTGAAGTCAAAATATCTCAGTTCCACTCCAATCCCATCCCACGAGCGAAATTTCACTTCACCGAATCTGAAGCGCAAACGAGACAGTGATTCCAATGATTTTGTTACCATTTGGGAAGGAGGTGGTGGAATGAGAGTCCGATCGTGGCTCAAGCGTTGTTCTAAGCCCTTCGATACAGTCCCTCGCACGTCTGGTGTGAGGCGCAGTCTGTTTCGCAGTGGCAGTGGATACTCTTCCAGTGAAGATTCCGCCAAAGACATTCTGTCAGTTAAACTGAGGGAAGATTTATCTTCATGCGATGCCAGCGGTGAATACACTTCGTCCAGCGCGGACGAAGGGAATGCCATGTCTTCATCCTCTTCCTTTTTCGACGATGATGCGCTCCATCTGAAAGAACGATTCGATTCATGTAGTGGTGAGGGATCCGTCGAAACTGTCATTCGCGGATTCAACAGCTCTTTTCGCTCTGAAGTCGATTCTGGAGATCCACCCACGCTATTGCCTCCTCCGTTATCCTCAACGCCATCATGCTTGCGTCGAAGACAATGTACAGTTGGATCCTTGCGCTGCTGTAATGGGCCATTTTCGAGTGATAGCTGTGCAGATCTGAGATGGTTTGTTTTAAAGGCGTCTTCAGAAGGTGATTTGAGAACTCGCAGTTGGCATGTACCTGATGTCGAACATTCTTTCAGCAAGTAAGTGGCAAAAAGTTATTAAGTTTTCTACTGCGTACGAGTTATAAACTGATAAGTAGATTGGATTGACAAGAATTATTGTCAAACTTTCGAATGATCCAGTCTTTCTTTTTCTCTAATTACTTTTACTGAGCCTTTTAAAATATTCAAATATAATATTTAGTTTTTTTAAAAAATTTTTACACATTGTTATAGTTTTAACTTAATTAACTAACAATTCATGGATGTATTCTGATAGTTATAAACATCTTCTTGACGTTAAACAATTTGTAAAGCATTTAAACAGTTTCAACTTAGTTTTCAATTCAGTTTTACTTACTTTTTTTTATAAAATTAAGAATTTATTCAAATGTAATTTATTTGTGGGGAATAAATCCAAATTTCAATCTTTATCAAGGATATATCGCTATATAAACTAATTGATCATAATTAATTATAACAATACGAAAATATATATCTGGACGAAATCTTGAATAAATAATATTTATCATTGTCTTTGCATATTTCAGTGTTGTTATGCAATAAATATGATGAAGCATAATGAAGTTAAAATTCTCAGAGAGAGGATATTTTATCAATAAAAAAGTCAGCCAGCCAAAAAGATAGCCAGATTATCATTGTTGAAAATTTAAGGAAAGATAAGAACATTTTCGGTTTCAAAACATGATAAAATTTCTGAAAATTTTCTTGAAATAGGTGTTTGTGAGTTTGTGTGATAAACATAATTTCCAAAAATATTCTCTCTCTGTAACGTACAAACAATCTATAAAACTAGTTGTATAAATTAATACCAAATATGACTTAAGCTTTTTTGTGTAAAATACAGTGAAAATCGTATAACACGAAACTGAAGAGACTGAAATATTTTTTCGTGTTTAGAAATATTGCAAAAGAAAAAAAAACATATGTTCAATAAAGTTTTGTTTATTAGAACACATTTTATGTACATAGATAAGTAAATATGCATATATTTAATAAAAATCATCGGAACAAAAACACTAAAAAATTGATAATAATATTAGGAATATTAGTATACATAATATTCCCTTTTTAAATCTCACCTGCGTAGTTGGTATTTTCCGTATTTTGTTCATTCCCAGAAGGGAAATCTATTCGCGTTAAGAGAAAAAAAATGAATAGAAATACATTGTAGTCTGTTGAGGCCGTTGTATTATTTCTTGTTAACCGATATTTCGACTAAAGAGTTTTCGCGTTAAACGTATTTTACCGTACATTTATCTCATTCCATGTGATAAATATTCTTCCAACTGCGTATACATTTAATTTAGTCAATGGGCATAAATATAATCACGTGTTTTCTAATGAATTCAAAACTGACATCAGACTTGCGCTTGTTGTTCTACTTATAAATTTCAATTTTCATAATCCGTTCAAGATGTTCGAGTCTCCAAAGTTTTTTTTTTATATATTTTTAAAAATATATTCTGATATTATTTACTTGCAGACGTTTATCTTGTTGACAAATGTATACTTTTTTAAAAGGAATTTTTTGTAAAAAGCAAAAGTTGGCAACAACGTAGTGCATCAGCTGATTGGCCGGAAACACGTGTTATTGTTTTTGTTACTTATGCCATCTGATCGACAGTGACATCAGATCAAGACCTGCGAAATTCATCGCGGCAAAGAACCACATTTTCGCCTGCCGTTAACCATAGCTTTGAGTATCATAGAGATGACAGTGCGATTTGGCTCGATTCCACCCTAATTTTGAGGGAGAACTCCCTGGGGGGTAAGGTGTCTCCCACCTCTCTTCTCCTTCCACTAGCCTCAGGAAAGGACTTGCCGCCAAACATCCATGCCTTCTCCGAGATTCGAACCAACGCTCAACGGCACAGCAGTAAGCGTCACTGACCACGTGATTACAGTTGTGTGTGATTGTGACGTCACTAGAATTTAGCCCATTACATAATAAAGTTCTGTTTTAGTTTCAGATTATATTTAATTTTTGATTGATTATTTTTAAGTGGGTGTAAAGAGTTCTTGACTCCTAGATATATAGCTTATGAAAAATATCCATTCAATATGTAACATGTGAATGAATGATAACATGTCATGCGCATAATATTTGGTTGGTAAATGTTTTATAAAAATGTATTTTTAACAATATGTATTAATTTTAAATACATTTGTAATATACGTAATAAGAAATTTTTGAGTTTTTTTCTCTATTTTTTGACCTTTTGGTCTTCTGTTATCTGTAAAAAAAAAAACTCCATTCTTTAAAGAAAACTCCATTCTTTATTTGCATAAATTCAAGTAGTAAAACCCTTTTTCAATTTGAATAAAATTAAAATTTTCCAAAGCAAATGCCTTTTTATATAAAAAAATTTCTTCTGCATTTTAATTAATTTCATATATTAATGAATAATCAATCATTATGTAGTTTTTAAAAATGTATTTGTAATTTTTAGAACTAAAATGGGTTTGTTTTTGCTTCTCAAACAAAAAACTGTCCTATTCGGATTTATTCTAGCTTACCTTTGCATGCTGTTTTAAAAATGAAAGATTTGGAACGGCCCTTCCACAGTTTAATTGTATTGACATAGGATCAATAATGCGGCGAGTCAATGACCCGAATGGGGATTTTCTTCTTCTGTGTGGCTCTGCACTTTCATCGGCAGTCAGTCATTTTTTCCAGTTGGAAAGTTCATATTTTTATAATTCCATGTGGAATAACAATTGCTCCGAGTGATTTCTGTCCGTTCGAATAACTTCGTTGTTTGCAGCGAGAATGAGGGAAAATTCTTTTTTCGAAAATATCAAATGTAATTTGAAGATATCAATTTGAGAGTCGTATTTTTGTCATCAGAAATTAAAACATTTGTTTTTTAAATCCTTATAATTGTTCTTTGTTATTTCTGCTCAAGTTTGATGTTCCAAAAAGTGGAATTCAATGGATATTAATTTCCAGTGTTAGCACTTAAACTGTGTTTTAAAAAAAAACTTGTAAATGTTTTTAAAGTAAAGATACAGTTAAAAAATATTTGTAAATTTTTTTTTATTAGAGAATAATGCAAACTTAACTGCTACGGAAATGGAAAACGGAATATTCATTTGCTGATTCATGGAGTGCTACTTAACAAATAGTCCTTGACTCGAAAGAACAACCAAACATCCTAAGATAGTTTTCAGTTGTGAATAATTTCGATTAATGCAATAGTTTGGATGGATGAATTTAAGATTTATAGATTGATGCATATAAATTAAAAACTTGTAATTTACTATCTTCCGCATATTATTTCAAAGCCTCTGCTCATTTCTGGTAATTAAGTTAATTTAAATAACAACCTCATATTTAAAGAGCATTTTTATATTCAGCAGATGTCAATTGATTTTTCTAAGTTATGTGGTTGTTTATACATGGATCACCAGAACGATATCCATCAGAATGCGAATGCTAACTAGATATGTAACGGTACTATGGATTGGGCGATGAGTTGTCATTTTCAAACTCTTCCAATCTCCAACTGAATGTTTCACGGGTGGTGGTGGCCGCAGTAGCCTAATGATTAAGGTCACGAACTCATGGCCGAAGTGACGTGGATTCAAGTCCTGGTCCCCGTGAAGATCCGCCGTGTTAGAGGACGCTGATGCACGTTAAATCTGTCTAGGATCAATGTCCTCCCATGTGCTTGGTTTGGTAGTTTGGAGAGGGGCTGCCAGCTCACGTTCCGTCCTCGTCACTTGACCGTGGTGCAAAATTACGAAGTCCGTCTCCAATAACCCTCGTGTTTTTAAAAAAGTATGAAGTTAATATAATTCTTTTTTCCTCAAATGGTGTGGCAGTTCGTAAGGTAGCAATTTCCAATCACTTTGTCACAGAGTATGGCTCAAAATTGAAGTTTCTGCCTTTAATTGCTCTCGAATTGCTTTAAAAGGATATTTAAAACACAAATTTCTGAGGTATTTCGTTGAGGATTGGATACCGATTTTTTCCTGAATAATCTTAATGAATACTTTACTGAATAAATCGGAAGTAATTTTGAAACTTTTTTTTGGGATTAATATTAGATCTCTAAACATTTTAAGGGAAATTCTCACCTGGATTATGTAAGAAGTTAGAAATAAAAGTCATGGTCTGGTCTTACTCATGTTTTTGTAAAATCTGTTTGGAACTGTTTGTTTTTGATCACTTGAAGAATGTCCAGTAATTTATGAAGTTCCTGTAATTTTGATTTTTTTTCTTGAAAAAAAAATTTATTTGTATTTTCCTTTTCAGCATTCCCACCCACCAACGGCACAAAGAAAACTCACAGGGTTCCACTTTCGACTTCAAGCACCGCTTGTCCTCCAGTCTTCCGAACGTGCTTCGTCACCGCTCGGACAGTTCCGCGGAGGATGCCAAGGGATCCATCCTCTCGCAGCATTCCGACAGCAAGACCTTCAAACACGGCAGCCAGCATGACGAGAGTCTCACCAGCTTCGTGTCGCACAATCAATCTAGCTCCTCCGACTTCGAGAGGAGAAAGAAACGTCGCAGTCGACGAAAGTCTTCCAGCTCCAACAGGTAACCATCCCGGGGTCCCACGAACAACAACAAAATGTGTTGCCCAGACTGAAAATAAAAAGTATTGTGTCAAGGAAGCGGGTATACAAAAGAAAGGTGTCCTTGGACTCGAAAGTGGCAGAACTAATGAAGAGTGCAAGTTGCCTTGTGCATTTGCCACAAGCTTCAACACTCCTCATTCAACGATTTCACTTTGAGACCTAATTTTTTATTCAACGGCTTAGTTTGGGGGATTGGATTGATTTTTTATGCCAAAAGAAACAAATGATTCAAGAGTTCTGAATAAAAAAACTCCAAATAGTAATCGTACATTATTAACTGTATGGGAACATTTAATAAGGTTTCAGGCATTTATGACACACATGAAAATTTTCGAGGAAATATTGACATGCGTATTTTATTTTTAATGAATTCACAAAATTAGTTTTGAAATTTTATTTAAAAAAAATAATTGAATGAAGGGTGTGTGTATAGTGATTGATTAAAACGTTACTATTCATTCATCTGCAATTTATTTGAAAACTGTATGAATTCGGTATATAAATTAGGTATTCAATTAAATAGAATGATAATGGATGAAATATAAAATTAAAATCATTCAACGTTATTTAAGTAATTGAATTAAAAATGGAAAATATTTATATATACCCATTTTTTTAAAGAAGTACTCTTTCTTGTACATTTCACGTCTGTTAAAGAGGCAAATGTTCCTTGATATTCCATCAGTACTCTTTATTTAAAATTAATGCAGATAATTATAGAATTATTTTACATACAAACATATGTATGTATTATTGATATATTGAGATTTCCCACTTCTATTTTTTTTTTAAAATATGATGCTCATACGATTTTATTTATTTAATTGTTTTGTTATGTACAATTCAATAGTATAAAATTTTTTAAGTCAATAGTTACTCTTTGAAATATCCAGATTTAGAATTAAATGAAATATTTAAAAAAATTCCCTTAATTTTCAACTTAAAAATATATATTGTGCAGAATATCATTTGGAAAATTAAAATGTTACACAATTCGCTCGATTTTTTTCCCTTCACTTTTTGCTGAAATGTGACAAAGTATTTTTTCAATAAGTTTTTTCGTTTATTAAAACAAATGAAGTAAAAATTTACTCACAATGAACTTTTTAAATATCTCTTTAACTTTGAAAAAAGCAATTAGTATGCAAGAGTGTGTCTCATACTTTGAAAAAAAGTCTCGCTAGGAGCGTTTCCGTATAGTGAACTCTATGCATGAATGATGAAGCATGTCAAAGAAAATTTTCGGTTAACTTATAAGAGTATGGATAAAAATTTTAGATGCCGTTGTATTTTTTTTTTTGCATTGGTAGACTCCTCAATAATTATAACATGGTAAGGGTAAATAATACAGTGATTATTATACTATATATCTCTTTATACTTCTTTTGTGTTAATCGAAAAAGGTACAGAAAATGCATTTTAACTAATTATATTTAAATATTTTTTTAAATAATAAAATTCATTCTCTTCTCTGCCTTTTATTAGATGAAAAAGAAGAATCAGTGGAACTCCACTAAAAATATTTCTTTGTTTATCATTGTCTTTAACAATACTAGAATGCTAAGTTTTGTTAGCTAAAAAATTGTTTGAAATGTCCTTCTTCCAATTAAACATTTTTTGTAATCCGTCCCTCTGTTTCGGTAGAATTTTGGCAAGTTGAAATAAAAAAGGAAATGTATTGATTGGACTGAACTTTTTGTACTGAAAACTTTCAGAATCTTAGTGATTAATTTATATAGGTTGAAGAAAGTTTCCTCTTAAGAATAAAAATTTAATTTAAATGTTTGTAGAATACCAAAATTCATTAAAGGTTATATTGTCATTAGGACCCCTATTTCTTTTTACTATTTAATATTTTAGAGAGAATTTCAAAACTAAAATTGACAAGAATAAAAAAAAAATTTATTTTAATTTTATTTAATTTTTTAAAATTTTTTTTTATTAAGGTATAATGTATAGTAATTCTAGGAAATTCACTTTTCTTGTGTAAACAGTTTTGCACTCTAAGAAACCTGGAACTTAAAATTTCCTAACAAGGGTTCTCTCTCTTTTTCCCTTTATTCATCCATATTTTATATTCCATTCGAATGGAAATAATAGCGTACTCGAAAATGAGAGGTCGGTGAACAGATCATAATCTATGAATTCTGATTGATCATTCTGAACTCATCTTATGTTGCCCCAGATTCGTGTCATGATTGCAGGTTTCAGTTATTATTTTCAATTCATTCATTTTGAACTTTTTTTTTGCTCTGTCACACAGATCATCTCGGAGTGTGTTGACCAGCAGTGACAAGGGTCGTCACAGGTCCGCAACCTTGACCAGCCGATGCAGCAGCAGAAGAAGAAACTTCTCGCAGAGGTCGGACTTCTTGGAAGGCTCCGAAAATTTCTTTTCGGAAAGCGATAACTCACCTGCAGTGGTAAGAGAGTTTGAATTTGACACTTTGATTGCTTGACCTATGATTAATTATTTCAGAATCATTCTGAGAAAAGAGTATTTATTGATTCAAATAACTTTTTCTTCCTGTTTTTGTTGCTTCCTATGCATAAGACTATCTTCTAATCCTCTATCCTTCACCGTAAAAGAACCACCAAAACAATTCCATTGTTGTGCTTAATGTGTTATGAGTTAAATAATCATCAAGAAAGCGGTTGTTTTAGCTGTCAGTATTTTTGGTTAGCTAAACACTTTTCAGTTTCGTTTTAATTTACAAATTATCAGTACTTTCAACAATAATAAACTTAAATGTCAAAAGTATATTAGGTCGATTCTGATAAAATTCTTTTTTTTTAATGTTTTTTTTCGATTTAAATATTTTTAATTCCTCAGCCTTTTGGTGCTAAAACTGTACATTACAAAGCATTACATATATTGTGGTTCAGAATTGCAAAATGGGTTTGCCATCTCAGTTAATGACCTCGTAATTTCATTGTCTTTGTAAAAAGTTTCATAAATTTTTCATTTTGCTATTTTTCAATAATTACAATAAAACAGAAATAAACCGATTTCTAATCCTGCATTTTTTTTAATTCACATATGGTTTTTTTTAAAAAATACTGAATAAAATTTTTAAAGAAAGAACAAATTTCCCTTTAAATAAATTGCATAGAATCACATTCTTTAAAAACAGTTTTGATGTATTTTTCCTCTATATCTAACTTTTCAACTTATTGTGCTTGACATATTGATAGAATTTTCATTCTGTTATTATTTTATCCTCATCTTTATTTTTATTTAAGTATTCGTGCAAGAGCTCTTGAATATTGGTTACTTTCAGTCTCCAGCAAATTATTTGTTTACTTAGCCCCTTCATTACTTATTTATTGTCAATAGTGTACACAAAAGTGGGTTTTGGATGTTCAATCCTTCTCATTATCATCAAACATTTAATTTTTATCATATTTACTATCGGAGCAGAATGGATAATACTCCAATTCTTTCATTAACGTGTTTTTTTAAGGTCCCCCCACCCCTCCCTTTGTAAAAGAAGTCTGTACACCACTATTTATCGTTCTAAAACTATATTGCATTTTTCTGTGGCACAATTGTTGAGTAGCTTGGCTTTTAGCTTTTAGATCTCATATCCAACTAGTCTTAAAGATATTTGGAATTGTTTAAGTATTGGCTTTCATAAAACATCTGCTTTTTCAAACTTTAATTGGGTTTTTACCATAACACTCTGTTTTTGCAAGTGAAAGTGTTTTCTTTGTCTATCCTGTACTAGATTAGAGTCTTAAAATTTTCTGTAGACACTTTCATATATATGTAGTATAAGAGCAAATATGTATTTAGTAATGTAATGAATGTAATATGTAATTGAATTATTAAAAAAAAATTGATGTTCAAATTTCCACAGATTTTTCATGGGTTTTTATTTCAAATAATTATTTAAATTCAACAAATAGTCAGATTTCTGATTGCTTACTAAGTTTCCTTCCCATTAATTCAAGATTTATAAATCAAAAGATTTAAAAAAAATTAAAATTGGGTACTTAATAAAAAAATGAAAAAAACTTCAAGAAATTCAGTTTTTAAAATTGTAGCTTAATAAATATTTTATTTTTTTCGAAATTAGTTTATTAATTCAGTCAGAAAAAAAATCCTTAATTACTGACAGGACTTGGATTTGAAAGAGTACATTTGGTATATACATGGTTCTGTTTAAAAATCCTTACATGAACTGGAACAAAAATAACTCTGCCTCCATGTGTCAGGACACATTTTCTTAAAAAACTATGATATACTTCTTTCTCCAAAAATGAACTTTTTTTGCTAAGAATGCATTTTTATTAATAAATCATGTTATGTTACACTTGTGCAAATTTATGTGTGTCACATTCAATTAAAAAAATTGTTTAGTGCACATTTGCTCCAAATTTCTTTCTTATATGAGATTTTTTTTTTATTTTCAACTTAGGTACAATAGACAAGTTGTATCTTAAATTTTGGAGAATTCATCAATTGATACTTTTTTGTATTCATATTTGAAATTTCTTAAAATTTCAATTAGTCTAATGGCTAAAAATAATGTATAATTTTAACTCTGGAAATTTTATTCATCGACAGTTCCTATTGTTCAGTTTTTCGGAAGTTTTATTTATCTTTAATCTTAAGGCTTCAATTTTAAAAGCATTTTTTTCTGTAAAAATAACAAAAAATTATATCGAATATTTGTAAAGAAAATGAAAGATAATCCAAAAATTGCAAAGTTCTTGCTTCTGAATTGAATTTAAATTTCTTTGTCTACAGTGTAGCTTCATTAATCCTTTTTTCTTGGAACTTCGATCTCAATCAAATTCTTGAGACGTCCTTTTAAATAAATTGATTATAATGTGTAACCCATTGTCTTAAATTTCCGTGACTGTCTGTAATATGCTAAGATGTTCTTTATGTAGTATCCTTTTATATATTCGTTGACATTTAAAAACACCAGACAATAGCGCGGAAAAAGCATTTAAGATGTTTGCATAGTTTTTTGTTTCGAGTGAAACCTTCCTTGTCTGCTACAAAATACTGTTTTTATAATCTCGTCATTTTGACAAATTCGTATAAAATTTTTCCTGATGTGAACAGTTAACATCCTTGAAATGGACTTTTATGACATCATAAGGAATTTCCAAATTGTACAATGCCTTAGATTTAAGTAGTCCAGATTTGTTGTATAAAGCCACCTAATGCACATGTAAATAAATATTGCTCTCATGTAATAGATGTTTCTTTTTGTTTTAAATTTGGAGTAAAAATGCAATTCAATGTTTATGCATACAATAGTTTTCTTTTTATAAATATCTAAGTCTGATAAAAGTATTTAATTTTTTGTTTCTAGTGTGAATAACAAACATGTTCGTAAGTAAATGTTTTATTTGATGATTCTTTTTCTTTTTTCCATGGATAAAGGCCAACGATATTTTGTGTATTGTTTTTGAATGTATTCATGCATCAAAAAAAAAAAAGTTTCCCTTTTTTGTATTTTAGAGTATTTTTTTTATCTCTGGATATCGTCACAATCGTAAAAACCGGTTTTCATTCTTTTGTTCTTGTATGAGAAATTATAATATGGTTGATAAAAGTACTAATTTAGGGAGGAATGCCTATAAAAGGATAAGAGTATTTTTAGTTATAACATAGTTTAGTTTTCAATATTATTTACAGTGTGAATTGCTTATATTTATTGTTATTGATCCAGCTTAAAATGCTTAATTTAAATGGGCACGATTTAGTTTGATTTTTCAAATAGCTTTTACGTTAAAAACACTAATTATGATTTAATAATGTTCTTATGCTGTTGTATTTAAATAATGTTATTATTTATTTCTGTGTTAAATCATTTTTGTTGAATTATAATATATGTATTTATTTGTGCATTCCCTCTCTTAGTTTGCTTACTTCTTTATTTCAGAAATACTCTCATTCAATCCCTGCTATTAGCTCACTCTCTATACATATTTATTTTGTTCAAATTTTAGTCATTAATAAAATACTTTCTATTCATCCAATCAAGTTCAAATAATTTTTTTAAACTTGTTGTGGATAATACTTGTTGTCAATACAATTTTTTCAAATATTAATTCATTAATTTCCGGTTAATTAATAAAATAAAATTAATTAGCGGTTTTTGACGCCAGCTTAGATTCGTCTTTATTGTTGTAACAATGTAACTGTTAAAACAATAACAAAAGTTGGCGTCGAAATCCGGTTTTTCATCCAAACTAGCCAAACTGGGTGGGTATTATGATAACCACGCAGACAAATCATGCTCTTTTTTTCAATTCCTACTATTAGTTCACTCTCTCCCTATATGTATCTTGTTCAAAATTTTCAGCCTTTAATAAAATATTTTCTATTTATCCATTCAAAGTAGGAATTGTCTGTAAATTTTTTTTTAAATTGCTTGTTTTTAAAATTTTATGGTTTACCTTCAAAACTTTAGGGGGAAAAAAACGTAATGCAAAGTCGTTGTATTTATATATATTTTTCAATTTAATGTTGAGTTTTTTAACCTTATTTTAAAATGAAACATTGTTTCTTTATAAACTAACTAGTTTTTGACGAATCAGGTCAAGGTATTCCGAAACTGAATTTATTTCTTCATATAAATTTTTATTTTGATAAATGACTAAAGTAAATGTTTCAAAGATATAAAAATAAATTACTTTTCTTACGCCCACATTTTAAAGAAATTTACTGTTGAAAGTCACTAATACGAATTTAACAATACAACTAAAACAATTTTTACGAGTGAAAAAGCATTACAACAGTAAAAATCTGAAAACGTTTACATATATATATATTAGCAGTGTGATTCCATGTAAGTATTAAAATAAATGTTTTTGTATATGAACATTACATCAAATTATAATAAAGTGTTAGTAATATATTTGTCAATTCACTCAAAAGTAAGCAACTAAATACAAACTATCGTATGTTTATTTTTTCAAAGAAAATTTTGACGTCCTTTTTTTAAAAAAAAAAATCTACATCACCATGTTTTAAAATGATTTTTATCAGGAAACGGCAATTAAATAATGTGGGTTTTCCTTCAGATTGTGTTTTCTTTTAAGCTGTAACGGAAATGTGAGTTTTGGCGATTACAAAGGAAATGATGCGTTTGTGTTAAACCTGTCGAGCTTTACGTTTTTCAATTTCAAGCATCAACTGATGATCGTATGATGAATAAAATAATGCACACGTTTTTTTTCTTCCTACTCTCCAATATTGATAATTTTTAATCTTTTGATAATGATCATTTAAACCTTCGAACATAATTTCCTTTATATTATTAATTGTATTTTTCATTATAAAACATATTATTGAAAATAATTCTTGAGGGTTTGTTATTTTTTTTATAAACCAATTTTGAATGTAATTACGGAAGCAAAGAAATAGTTTTGAGAAAAACCAATAGTGAATACAAATTAATTTCAGAAAGATATTTAAAGTCTTAATTTTTTTTCCTTCGTTTTATATAAAATAATTCGATATTTTTTATTAAAAATTACTCATTTTGGTTAAAATGTAAATTTTATCTTTATTAATTTTTCTAGGATATTTAGGTATAAATTTAGATTAATGAATTTTTGTTGATGATGAAAATTTTCTTACTTAATGATTAATTTTATGTCTATGATTGACATTAGTTTTATGGTAAATATTTATTGTAATTAAAATGAAATAACAATAATTCCTTTTCAGTTAGATGTTACAAAATCTATATAAGGTGATTTCTGTAACTAGTTAGTTACATAGTCTTAAATATCCTTATCTATTAGCATTAATTCACATTTTCTTCTGCTTCCTATAATTTAAAATTTTACTTACTTTAAAAACAGCATATCTACTGTATTGTGATTTTTAGATCAATTGAAATATATCGAATTACATTCTAATGAAAAACGATTATATATTACTTCAATACACTAGTTTAATGATAGAGATATTGCTATGCTGCAAATTAATTGAAAATTTTAGATTCTTTTTCATAACAAATACGTTTTTTTTAAATATATAAATATTAAGCAACTTTTTTAAAGGTCTGTTAAAGAGTACTTTATTACTTTGTTAAAATAGATTGAGATTTTAATTATTACATACATTATGCGTATTTACCTATAGGTAAAAAAAAATCTGAAATAAAATTATCTGAACATTTTAATAAGTAAAAATAAAAATATTGATTTTATCTTATAGTATTATTGTATTTTGTTCAAATTTTTTCTCTCTCCCAAAACCGCATCGAATTTAAACGTTAAGTCTTTCTTAGCAATATACTGGTTTGGCAGTGATTATTTCTTCTACTATCCCGATAAGGGAACGAAATCGTACTGTTTTGAATAATTTAAATTTTCGAATGCAATCTTTTTTAATTCTTAAATGTTTCTGATATACCTAAAATTATCTTTTGAAATTCCGTTTTTGGCCATTTTTAATTGACTTTTTCGAACTGTTAAGACATAAGACATCCTTTAAGTATTCAATTTTAATAAATACTAAACTTTTTTTTATATATCGAAACACTTTCTTGAATTACTGTACAATATTTAAATACCTAGTCAATATGTGGATATTGAGAAAACAAGTTACGTGACCTGACATGCATTCAAAGCATGAAATGTTTTACCATTATTTAATATTTAATTTAAATACGTAAATTATATATATATGCTTTAATATATAGTTTTATCATTAAATGAATCTCTTAAAATAATATGAAAACCTTTATTTATTAAACTACTAAATGGGACAAGAATGTTTTGAGATACAAGTTTCAGTCTCTTTCATTAACCTTACATATTTCCAGTTCACCTCGACGAAGGGCAATTATGAAATGTTGCTTTATGATATAAGAATCCCCCTACCCTTTCATCCATATCGTATCTTCCCTTCTGCCTGTGTGTGTGTGTGTGTGCACTGAGATTTGAGAACAATACATTCGCAACAAAGAGCTTTTCCGAGTTTTTGTTCTGCTTCAGTTTTTCCAGAACCAGAGGTCACGTTCCTCCACATGACACGCTGCAGAGAATGGTGTTTCATTCACTGGGAGGAAATGTTGATACGAAAATCATCCTAGCTCTGGATGTTACTGAAAGAGATAATAATTTCTTTAGTTCGCTTATATAAAAAGTTGTTTCCCTTTTAAGAATATTACGTTAAGTTTTTTTTATGTTATCGTGAAAGATGATTAAATTTCGTGATTTAGTTCTAGCCTTTTTGATGAAGAAGCTTAAATGCTTTAAAAAAATCCACCCATTTGCCACAGGAATTTAGCTTTTACACAATGGGTATCGAAATACCCACACTAATATTGTAATTCGTTTCGAATGACTTAATTCTAATTTTTGGCGGTATTTTTTAAAATTTATATCGTTTTATTTTATTTTATTTTATTTTATTTTATGTGAATAAAAAAAAGACTTGAATGCTTGGAAAGGAAAGAATTTTCCAAAGAAATTTTAATCATTCGCAAGATTGGAGGAAGACATTGTGTTGAGAAAATATTTTTTCCATTTTTATAAGACATTTTCGGATTTAATTTTTAAAGAGTATTTTAAATATTTTCAGTTCCCCAAAATACAAATCGGAAATTTGTTAATTTGCATATTACCTTTAGACTGTTTTTTAGAAACTTTGTCATCTAGGGAAAAATTTTAACTATAATTAGTTTATGTTCCAAAATAAGAGATAGCTTTATTCTTTTTGCTTCTCCTGGCCGATATTTAGCTGTTATACTAACATTAAAAAGATAAGTGGTTTGATCAAGAGGAAAAATTCATCCGATTTTTTTTATAACTTTGAAATTTTGTAGCATTTTGTACTCATAATGTATATATATATTCTGAGTTAAATTATTTGCTAAAGTGAGTATAATTTAAAACTATAATGAATTAGCTTAGTTTAAAATTTTAAAAGCACTTTTATTTCTGTACATTTTATTGTATGCTTTCTTGAGTATCCCTTGTTCTATATAAAGTTCGCGAGTTCACCTACTCAAAAAGTAATGAAATGAATACATTCCCTAATGATGTATTTGTTTATTAATTTAGGTAAATAAAGCATCAAGAGAAGAACTGAACTTGAAGGACGAACTAGAATTGGCTCTGGAAGATAACTTGAAGAGTTGCCGCACCTCAGCATCTTTGCTTTCGCCGGCAGAGAGCGATGTTGTATTAACTCATCTAGAAGAACAGAGCACAGTATCGGATCAAGTTTGGGATGGATATCAGGTATACATTCTCTGGAATTTCATTTGTACAATAAACCAGAAACGGTACAATTTTTTCATATTGTATTCACATTTTTTGAATCCTTTGAGTGGAAAAAATTAAGGCAATAATTTGTTTTTGAGTGGAAAATGTAAGTTATTTTTATTCTTTGTCTGTTTAAAAAGTTGGCATCTTTTTCTTCTTCCTTGTAAGGCAAAATATTGCTTTAATATGGGCTGCATTTTGTAGATGACAAATATGAAGTTAATGCGATTGGGGAAAAAAGTTTTATAAATTGAATTTAGTTTTTTATAAAATATTTGAAACATAAAGAAAACTTTTTCCTTTTTTTTTAGACATGTTTTTGAAGCTTAACAAAAACAAGTACCGTAAAATCCGGCTTATAACGCGCGCTTTTGACACAAAAAATAAGATCGAAATTTACGGGTGCGCGTTATACGCCGGGTATAAAATTAATAGCTTTAAAAGTAAAAGAAGAGGTGAGCATAAAACAATTAAGACCCGAAATAATGTTTATTTTTTAGAAATGATATATCTTATGAGCTTTACGGGTGTTTGTTCTAGAAATATATTAGGTTTTCAAAAGTTTCGGATTATACCTCGAAGCTCTGGAGGATTTCAAAATATAAGAATTATTGGATACGTACACTTCAGGTTTTCCGTAAAGAAGGAGGTGTGCGTTATACGGCGAACATACCTAAAAATTAAAAAAGGCAGCTTGAAATTATAGGTGCGCGTTTATACGCCGGATTTTACGGGTGGGGGGGGGCATTGTTTTTTAAAGTCAATTCCTATTTAAGTGAACAAAAAAATGTTATTTTATTTTATTACATTTCTTATGATTGATATTAGAAAAAAAACTGCATTAACATCAAGTGTCATCTACTACAAGTTTTAAAAAATGTATTTGAACTTGAGTTGAGGAAAGAAAAATTAGTATTTGAAGTCAAGAAAAAATTCGTTAGAAAAACCTACTGGCGCCATCTGTTACAGCTAGTTCTAACTGTCAGAAATAACGCTGAATTAATTTAAAATCAAAAAATAAAATTTTAATTAATGAGTTAAAATTTGATAAAACTGTCATTTACTACAAGTTTAAAAAAAATGTATTTGAACTTGAATGTGTGTGTGTGTGGATGAATAAAATGTATTTTATAAACGACTGAGAATGTGAACAAGATATATAATTAAATATATAAGGGGAGAGTGGGAACTAATAGTAGTAATTGAGGAAAAAGGAAGCTTATTTGATAAAATGCAATAATGTGATCCTAAATAGTGAAAAATCCATTTGATTGATCAAAATTAAATTTCATTATTTGACCTAATAAATCCTATTTTAAAAAATCAGATGTAAATAAATTTTCAATTGAAAATCATAACTGATGCTTTGATTCAAAAGTTACCAAATTGATAAAACAAATTTTAAAATTACTCCGAAAAAAATTTCTAAGTTTTCCAGCTAATCGTTACCTTTGGCCTATATCGAGATGTTTCTCTTCATCAAAATTCTAAGCCGTATATTAAGTCCTCCTGATTATGCTTCAAAATTTTAACGACGTGATGGAAATAAAAATTTTCAAAATTCAAAATGCTACCTTATCTTTAAATAGCCTCATTATCGAAACTAATTCTGTCCCTTTTTTGCTTTAAGATGGAAAATGTTTGGTGTGTGTCAAAATTTTAATTTGCTTTGTATAAACTCTATGTTAAACTATAATAACATATCGTAAGTTATGGTTAAAAAGTTTCGTATGAAATAAAAGTAGGAAAAACACTGTTCTTTTTCTTGCCCCCCCCCCCCCAAAAACAAAATGACTAGTAGCTTAAATCTATGCAATATTGATTGAAATGATAAGCAAATTGTGTGTATCACAAGACTCAATGTACTAATATTTCATTTTGTAATTTTCAGTATACGTTTAAAAATGTATAATTCTGCTTGTTGCGACTTAAAGTGTTTAATATTAAAAATAAAAATTTCATGTTCATGTGTAGGATATGCCTTACTTGAGCGAGGCGTACTCCGAGGCAACAGTAGATGAAGATGCAGTTCGGAAATTGACAGAGTTTGGTGATGATTACGGCTCGGCTATTGGTCAACCTCTACGCTTCCTGGATACTCAGGATACTAAACCGAATGCTCCGAAGTCACCCTCCAAAAAGTCCTCTAAGGTAACTAATCTGTAAGCTGTGGTTTGGCTTTATTGGGTTCAGTAAAAGAATTCATTAAAAATGTATAATCTGTGTTCCATTTTGAATAGAATATGTAATGCCTCATGGTTTCAAAAGTAAACACTTTGTATTAGTTACCTTGTTAGATTCCATTAAATTACAGAAGGTTCCAATTCAGGATCAAATTGCATATAACCGCTTTGTGTGTGGATCATTATTATGGAACATATAATAACAAATACTTTCCCCCAGTTTTCCTGTTATGGTTATTGAAAGTTCTCTTTAAGTAAAACTTTTAAATACAATAATTTTTTAATCTGAGCGTGTGATTTGAAATTATATATCTTTGCAAATAAAAAGTTATAAAATTATTAAAGGGAAAGAATTTAAAAAAAAACATATTTTGTTCTACTGTTTAATACTTTTGAAGCAAACCAAATGTTATGCATTTGGTCTGAATTTGAGATTGCTCAAAGTAGTCGCACTTATCCTTGCATCATGTTCTATTTATAACACATCGCAAATTTTCCAAGATCAAGATTATTATATACCACTGGAAAAGTACTTTGAGTCGGTACTTAAATATAGATGTATGCAGGGCTGTTCATAAATATTTTCTTAAAAAATTAGCAAATCCAATGCAGTTTCTTAAAATTAATTTATTTTATTTGCTTGCAACTTTTGTATTCATACGTAAGATTAACTATGCAATATCTTTATTAATAAATTTTTCTTTCTTTCATTCAGATTCCATCGCACGATAACGATTCCGATTCTGATCTGGAGGGCTTGCACCACGTGATTGAGGAAGCTGGAAAAGCGCTTCAGTTAACTCGTGCGACGCTCAAACGCAGACAATCCGGAGATTTCTTCTCGTCCGCTGAAAACGTGAGTGCCATTCCAATCTTCTGTAATTATTTCTATCGTGCCATTTTCTGGGCATAATCATACCTGATGATCTCCTTAAAACAATTGATTGAAAGTACTTCTGTTATTAGTTTCTATTTTTAAAAGCGTTAGTTAATGTACGGAATGTTCCAACTGCCTGTACTAATTATCTCATGGAGATAAACAAAAAACAAATTGACGGTTGCTTACTGAATTTTTAAAGACATTTATTTTATCACTTTTAATATGATAGAGTGATTTGAAGAAATTTCCGCTCCCTTTACTGTTAAATTTTTAAGTTATTAATCCATATAGTAGAGGAACTTTCATTTTTAAAAAAGCGATGGTTCTTTAAACATTTCTTCTTCGTTTTGATTTATTATTAGTATCTGAGATTTATTTTTGGGGCTCATATCATTTCCTGCACGAATGTTTCATAAATCTCTTTAAGCTTTGATTGCTCTTCTTGCAACTCATAAATCTCTTAGCACTAGGTTCTGAAGTCTCTCTCTTTAATTAGACGAAAAATAGCAGCTTAATGATGATTATTGAACAAATTATTCTTGTGGGGTTTTTTCCCTTACAACTTCTGAAGAATGTCGATAATTTTTCCATTTGTTTGCTGAGATTGTGCTTACAAACTTATGCATCAGCTTTTATACAAGATAAGAATGTTTCGGAGTATCATTGATAATAAGCAGGTCACATCAGTTGCTTTTAAGAAGTAATCTATACTAAGATACGTGGTTGTTAGTTCAATGTTCATTCGGTAAACGTGTAACTTCATAATCTTTTTTTTAGACAAATTTTTGTAACATGTTAAATAAGTGAACTTTTTTCCTAGTTTGTGAGTCTATGTATTCAAGCCTTGTTTTTTTAAATTGGTAAAAAGAAAATGAATTTTTTAGTGTAATTTATAAACTTGTGTGTGTGCTTGAAGTTTCTTAAAAATATTCTATTCCCAAAACAAATCCATGTTTAATTGCTTGGGCTTTTTTATGCATTTTTATAATCCCTCTGTTTGAATGTGTCATCCATTGACATCTGTATTTAAATAAACTAAATGAATTAGAATAAAATTTATTCCAGATTTCTCACCAACAGTTCATTTAATTATAGAGAAAATTTTGTGCAAGCCATAAAAAATTCTTCTTTCATTACTTTCATTTCCTATTTCACATCCACTTCATTATTTCAATAACTGGAGTTTTCTATAATAATTCCTGTATGAGAAAATCGTAAATAATTTTTTAAAACTTTTTTATTTATTGGAAACAAATCTCGATTTAAAATCGTAACACATTTTTTTTTATCTTAACATAATTCATAGGTATTAACATTTTTTTCAAAACTATTAACTACATAAACTACATTAACTACATCGTTACAAATTACTAAAAATCACGCAGGTTTAAAAATAAGTATATTGTTGACCCTTGTAGTGTACAGATTTTTAAGAAAATGTTTTGAAATTGTGTTAGTAAGAAACCACATTTTTTTTTACTTAGCATTGCTTATTAGGTTAATATAATATAATATGTATTTCGCGAAATATGAAATTTTTTTCTCCCGAATTCAGTAAAAAAACTTGATACAGCATTTAAAAAAAAATTTGCTTATTTTCATTTCAACAAATATTTTTTTTGTTTCTTATCTCTCCTTACCTTTTTACTTTGCTCAAATAAAAATGTTTGAAAATTTTGTAAAATTAAGTATTTATCAAGTGCTGTGATAATGCATTGTACATTAAAACTCTTCTTAGAATGTCAGCGAGATTTTCACTTTTAAAGCGTTCCATGAGGTATTTCTTTTTACCATTCTTACTGGCAGATGGCGCCACAATCTGGAGGAAATAATTTCCGTAAATAGAGTTCGCGAATAAATTATAAGGCATTGGTTTTATTTATTTTATTTAATTTTTCCCTCCTCACATACCGTTATATTGCGATTGGGTATCACGTGATCGACGTTCGTTTTTGTACCCCCGTAAAAGAGATTGCTGTGTCTAAAATCTTAGATTACAAAGCAGCATGGTGGAGTAATTGTTCCGTAATTCTCATTTCATCTGACGTGTTCTTCGGTGATGTAACTCTATAAATAGGATGTCGTTGAAAGCTAGAGAAGGAAAGATTTTATTCTAAGCGAAAACTTTAAACACATGATAGGTGGTTGCATTGCTGCCCCGGACTGAAATTTCACTTCTCTACTTCGAAATAATTTCGGAAACAGATGGTTTGTGTTAAAAACTTAGGCTTTAACTGTGGAAGTAGGGATAGAGAAATTCAATTTCTGACTTCCTATAGATGCTAAAATAGAAGTAAGTATGAAATTTTCACAGAATAAATAATTGATTCAAATATTCAATCGAGATAAAACGATTTTAAATGTGAGTGAATTGTACGATTTAATGTTTCATTTAATATTTCGGCACCTGTTCAAAACTTACTTTAAAACATTGAATAGAATTCCTAGATTGAATTATTATTATATGATTTTTAAATATGAACGAGTAGATATTTTTTAATGATGATTTTAGAATTGCAAATGAAATTGCATTCATATTAAATCAAAAGCATATTAAATAAATCATCCTATTTTAAAAAGTTATCTTAAAGTCTTCTTTAAATTGAGTTGGTAAGCTAAATTCGGCATAGATTTAAATTGCTGAATTTACGCTTGCTAATTTTAGTCTTGAATGTTCTTTAGAATATTAACAAATTTAAGAATTAATTTTACTATTCTTGTTTTGCATGTTTTTTTATAGCATTAAGTGATCTAATTCCGTCTAATAATCGAATTTTTATCCTGTTCAGTATTTATGAAGTTAAATTGAATGTAAAAGAAAAATGCTGTGAAAGTTAGGAGTATCAAGCAGTAAATTTTCAACTTAAGTTTTTTTTTTCATTAAAAATAGTTCACAGATATATATATATATATATATATATATATATATATATATATATATTATAAAAAGAAGTCGGAAAATAATTTAAAATACTTATCCAGATTTGAAAAGCTTAATGCTAACTATAGAAGAAGAATTTTATAATCTAGATGTATTCTGAAGGGAATAAAAGGGGCGGGTACAGTTTTATTCAACTTTATTTAAAAGAATGATAAAACTAAGACGGGAGGAAAAAGATTGGCATTGTGCCAAAAATCCATACTCTTGCGCAATCCTGGCATTTGACATTTTACGTGCACCCCCCCCCCCTCGACTTACAATATTTCTTAGATTAAAGATAAAAAAAACAATGACATAAACCCAAATAAGCTGATTCGTTTCTCAGCATCCATTGGAAACACCAAATATCAGAAAAAATATAAGATAAATAAGACTCGCATTATTTGTGTATTCTGTTTATGTGTTATCTTTCACCTAAATTGAAATAGGAAGAAAAAGTACATTTGAGTTGCAACATACTTTCACACACTATCATTATCCCTTTAAGTCATTTTCTTCCTTTTGTATGAAAAAATTATTCGTAAAGGAGTATATGAACTTTGTTGACAAATCATTTATATTAAAAATACATGTATGTAATATAAGATGAATGTATTGGTTCGTTTTAAATTCTTAAAATAGTTATCAGTAACCTTGATCACTCAATTCCGTTTACTTCTGTTGGCTTCTGACATCAGACACTACGTAAATCGTGCACATTTTTAAAAGAATGTATTTATACAGCCCCTAAAATAGAAGACTTCCCACCTGCCATAGGAGACAAAATCTAATTATTTTCGTAGGGAAATGAGACAACACAGTTAGCAGAGTGCAGTAGTTTCTTGCCTCTGTTGCAAATATATTCTTATACTGTAGACATATTTGGGGCACCGGCGCAAATTTTTGCTTTTTTAATATCGCGAATTTTTTAAATGCAAACTAAAACTTGATAAGAAAACATATTTGCGAGACTTGTTTTCAATTGTAAGCTGAACTGGTTCAATGCAATCAAGTAGCACACATGCAGGTGATTTTTAAAGTAAACTTCGGTAACTATTTAAATATCGAGTGGGTGGTACACTTTACTGTCGGAAAAATGTACTGGAACTAGTTTCCGTGCGTCAGCATAACACATTTTCTGCGGAAATATGCGTTTTCATTGTGACCATGCGTGAAGTGAACAATGGCATTTCAACAGATTCTCCGCGACTGTTTTCTCAGAAATTACGAATTTGAACAAAGACGTCAGTAGAAGGGATTTAGGTAATTATAGCTATGCAATTCTGTATGGTTCTCTACGGCCAAAATTAGTTTTTTACTTTTCTATTTAATACTTTTAAAAAAATAATATTTGAGTGAAACTTTGAGTTATTTCTCAGCTACAGTCCTACTTTTTCTAGTGCTATGTTGTACATACGCATTCAAAAAGGCCTCGGTATAACCGTATCTGCTTGACCGCGGGAGCCAAGTGGTCACTGTCACGAGTTTATATGTGTAAATCCTAATACTACTGAAAACACACCACGGAAAGGATGATGCGCGCTAAATCTGTCGAAGCTCAATGGCAAGGTGTGGAAGTTCAGAGAGAGGGATGTCAGCTCAGGTGACATCCTCGTCACTTGACCGTGGTACAAATTACGAGATTCAAAGTGTGACGTAAATTTAACTGAGATCAAATTACCCATTAAGGTTCCCTCCCTATGCAAAAAGAATAATTCTACCTGTTGGCCAAAAAGTTAAATTGTAATACTGAATTTATAAACAGGCAATAAAATTTAAACGCAAATAAAATTTAAACGATAAAGCTTTTTCTATCTTTTAGTACTAGTATTTAGTTCATTTTCTCTTCTTGACTGCTGCGTACGACCTTGCCCACTTATTTGTGCTAATATAAACTAATTGGGGTTAATCTTATTCCATATTACGGACAAAAATATTTAAATGAGTTTATTCTTTGAAATTGTGTAAAATTGCTAGAAATGTCTTTCGAGACCGACTACAATAATTTTGACTTTGAAACGTTTCGACATTAATTTGGGGGGGGGAGGGAAGAAGGGGGAAGAAACACTTTTTGCATCCGGTTTAGATTTTCTTCACGATCAATTTCTCTTGTAAAAAAGAACTTGGAAACACTGTATTAATTTTCTTTAACAGTTAATGTAATTGAAAGGAGTTCTAAATGTATTTTTAGTAGTAAGAGTTAAGGAGTATTAAGGGGGTATTTACTTGTATTTTATGTCTTATTAAATTTTATGAAAAAACATCTTTTTTAAAAAAATTTAGTGTTTAGTTGACAAAACTCGTAAATTATAAGTGAAGACATACATAGTTCACATGTTAACATTGTGATCCTAGCTGTCTAAATGCCACGAGTACTTAAAAAAATACGATAATTCATAATACACATGTACCGAGATACTATCATTCGAAACGTTTTATGTTTTGCTCTTACGCATGTAAATTTCAAAAGCACTTTATAAATTTTTCTTTATACTTTTGAAACGGAATCCCCGATTAACTTACAAATCACTTGAAATTCCATCCGTTGCAAGGCTAGGCATGCAAAGCTGGCGTTGATCTCTGCAACCTTCGGCAAATTCTATTTTATTGCCCACGACTTTCGAAAATTCACCTGTCTGTCAGAAAAGGGAATCGGAACAAGGCGTCAAATAAGACACGAGCACGAGTCGTAAATACATAACTCTCTCTACACAACCTGTTTTCAATCGCCCACATGCGCCTCCATCTTACGTCAGCGTTCAGTTAAGCTCCGCTCGTCTTTTACGTATTCGTGTTAATGTTTACACACGCAGACTTAGAAGAACCGCCGATAGTAGTTATCGCTTATTTTTATGAGTGATCAGATAAAATGAAAGACGAACAGGGTTCTTCCATTTCGATTTTTTGCTTACGGTCACCGAAATAGACTTTATAATGGACTCGTAAGTGAACCTTCCTTTGTTTAATGGCTTCTGTACGTTTGAGTGTTTCTTCTTTTCCATTCGTATCAATGACATTTTAATGTCTTCAATTATTGATATAGGGTAGTATTTTTTTCCTAAATTTGGATTTTCTACGGAGTTTGTGAAATTTATGATTGTCTCTCGTAGAAAGCTTTCAGCGTTGAAAACATTTTTAGATAAAAGAAAGTTATAAAAGGAATGGCTAAACAACTGATATGAAAACGGATTATGGTGTCGCAAAAGTGTTTTCTTTTCTGTCATTTTTTTATCCATAGTTAAACATTGTTTAAAGCATGAAATTCCTATGGTATTTTTTATATTGCATGATTGAAAATGGAGATTGTTGTGTTGTTGTAAAATATAATTTGGTATTATTTTTGCAAGTATCTTTGAAATGTTTTGTTGGTATATGAGACATGATTGTAAAGAATAAAACATCGTTTTTGTAGAAGAAAAACAACAAAAGCAAAAAAATTCGCTTTACTATTTGGCACCAAATCTACAAAAAAGAGACCATGCTGTAAATTTGTTGGTACATAAAACCTTTAAAAAATTTTAGTATATGGTCACAAATTAAATATTTTTGATATGGATATTTAATATGGATTTTAATATTTATGATTTTTGTGTAACTCAAACATAGACGAGTTTCCGTCTTAAAAATATTTAATTTGTGAACATATTCACTAAAGGAATACGGGGAAAAAAATTTTTTTTTTCAAGACAATTTCTATTTAGGTCAATAAAGAAAAGTTTTTTTTTTAAAATTTACTTTTATTAAAAAATTACATGCAATTTTCATTTGTAAATACATGTCTGAATCACAATGCTAAGTGACAAAATTTAAAGTGATTTCCCTTGCAATTTTCCATTTTCCTTTCTACATAGGATGCTGGACTATTTTTTATTTGTTACTATTTATTCATTAATTAAATTTAATTATTCTAATAAAATAGTATAGTAAAAAAAGAAATCTCATTCTCAGAAATTAGGCCATCCTAGGAGGGATTCTAACCCACGACCTTTGGTTTAAAAGTTCAACGCGTTATCCATTGCGCTACAGGGACACTACGAACGATTTTCCTTTCTATATATGCTGTTGGACTATTATTTTTGTTTGTTTCTATATATTCCTTTTTAAAAATTAATGAATGAATTAATATTTGAAAAAAAAACTGTATTAACGTGAAGTGGTGTTATCCGCTACAAGTTTAAAAAAATGTATTTGATCTTGAATGTGTGTGTGTGTGAATGAATAGAATGTATTTTAATACGATTGAAAATTTGAACAAGATTTATATATCTATATATTTATAATTATATATAGGGAGAGAGTGAACTAATAGTAGGAATTGAAAAAAATTATATGTATGTATTTCGACAAAAATTGAAATACTGTTTCCTTTTGATTCTTATGATACTTTTTATGCTGAAAGTAGACTACGTCTTCAAATAAAATAGGATTCTGTGTGTAGTTAATAATAATTTATACTGATATGAAAACATTTAAGGTGACATTCTGATAAGCAAGTTCTTAGCATTCACGTATAATCAAATAACTAATCAATGAGATTCTACCTTGTAAAAAGTTCTTCTTGTTGTCTAAGAATTATTTGTTTCTCATTGATATGAGTAGAATTAGAACTTAATTGCCTTGTCTTCTACATAATGAACGTGTCCCCCCCCCCTCCCAAATTATAAATACGTACAATATATTTGTATTTTGATGTATTTTAATGGGAAAGTAATTCAGCTTCCTTTGTCGTTCCTGTGGTTCGCAATCATTTTTAGAATTCTAAATCCTCTTACAAAATAAAAAGCATTTTTTATGTTATTTTTGAATAATTTTTTTAAAACGTCACTCTTTAAAGTTAATCTTCATTTTTTGGCAGTTTTTATCTTCTAATAATTTTTAGTTATAGAATCATTCACCAAATAATAACCTTTAGCTTAACAACAAAGATACTACAGAATAAATCTAAAGCATTTTGTAATTCGAATCAGTCATTTGAAAGAAATGACGTAACAATCGAAGCTCTGATGTAAAACGTACAATTCTAAAACAACCTTGGATAAAAAAAAACTCTTTATGCTTGAGACTCATCTGCCTCGAAATCTACACGATTCTTCTCGATTCAAATAAACGATTGGCTGAAACCAATGAATCGTGAGCAGGAACGATCGTTTTTCATGATCGTGTCATACCGATTACGTGACCTTTTCAGCGTTTCATAACAAATGGTCACTCATAAGTCTGGCGCTTGGCCATGTTTCTAATTAAGAACTCATCCTTTATTTCTATCTACAACCAACAAAACAATATTCAATTGTCCCTTATTTGTAACCGCGGTCGTAATAATTTAAGATCTGTTGGCATTTCTATTGAAACGTACCCACGAATCTCATTTCAACTGGGGTATCAGTAAGATCTGAAAGCGTCATGTGAAGACGGAATGGTTTACTATTCTGTTTCAATAATTACTTTTGAAACGTTTGTTTGCTGTATGAATCGGATTCAATGCGCTCTCAACAAGTATATGATATTCCGTTTTATGGATCCTTAAGAACACTGTTTTTCTCTTTCGCCGTCGTAGTCTTATATTAGGGTTTGCGAACAATCATTCATTCAAATTATTTTATAAGGCATACAGAGTAATTGGATTCACAATTGTTTGTCCTGTTTTCAATGTTACTGCTTTCGATTAATATCCTTTTCTTAAGTGAATGATCGTTGTTTTCTGATTTTAAGTGTGCTACTTGCTAAAACGTTTCAAATGAATGGAGAAATTTATTTTCATCACAATGAGCTTATTTATATCAGTAGGAGTTATCCGATTCTCGCTTAATATGATATAAGCTTAAAGAATTTTTGATTTGAAAGAAAATATTGTTTTTTTTAGAACATCAACCCATTTTTAATAAACTCTGTAAATTCTAAATGAATTGAATTCTCACTAAGTACATATAAATTTAAGTGTTGAAGTAATAATCGCCAGGGATGTCTATAAATTCTGTAAGTTTCATTCATTTATATAAATAACAATGCAGAGAGAGAGTTATTTCTTTTGAAAGTATTATCCGTTAGATCTGAGCATCTTATTTTTTATGACTCTTTTACCGTTCTGAAAAGTTAATCTGTACTTGCTAATTCCCCCCCCCCCTTTAGGCTGAATTGTTGGCAACATGTGGAACTTATTTGCATTGGTTGCAGACGCTCTGCGAACAGATTGCGATTGAAGGAAAGGAAAACAGTTTTTCCAGCAGTGATTTAAAGGAGTTACATTGTAAGTATGACATCTTTTATATATATATATTACCGTTAAAGTGTGAAATTCGTTATTTCATAGAATAAATGAGTATTTCATGAAATAACTAGACAGGTCAGTTAAAGCATATAAAAGTATTGAATTCTACAATTTAGCTAGGTATTCTATAGAATAACGATTAATTGATCGTTGATGTATGAAATACGGCACTCGAAAATTCCTTGAACCGGTTCTAGCTGCTTTGAGAAGGATTTTTCCAATTAGGAACCAGAGAAGGCCGAATAAAACAATTTTACTCTAGATATGTTCAGTATATGTTAGCGAGAATTTCCATTGAAGAAGTTCCAAATATTGACACTATGCTTCGATCTGTTGCAACAGCTCAAAGTTACGGTACTGGACAAGGATTTAAAAATATGCTCGTGTAAAAAAAGAAAGTATAATAGTAAAATGTGTGCTTGTTAAAAAAAATAATAAGCAGTGCAATCCAAAGTGTCACCACATCAATCCTAGCTCAAATAAATAATGAAAAGTAAAATTTCGATACCTCATAAAACACAAATTAATATTGTCTTGCATTTTTGTTTTAAAAAGCTATAAATATTTTTATGAAGCAACAGTTTTTCTTCCTAGCATGTATATTTGGTAATCATATTTAAATATAATCTCTTTGTGCTACATATTCTCCCCCCCCCCTTTTCTGTTTTGAGTAATGTTAGCCATATGAGAAATAATAAATTATATCACCTGCTTTCCCTTATTATTTATCAATTATTCATCCGCAAAAGGAATAAAATGTATTTTTCTAGAGATTTTAGCTATTTATATGCTCAATTAGTTTATAAAATATCTTTGAAATTGTTTATTTTTCACTTTAACGGTCTATCCTTAGTTACTTCATAGATTTAAAATAACCTAGTTATATATATTATATTTCATAGACCGTTAAAGTGTGGTAAAGTGTGAAATTTTTCATCTATTATATACTTTTAACTAAGTTGTCTATTTATTTCATGAAGTACTTAGTTATTCTATGAAATAACTGAATTATGCACTTTAACGGTAACACACACACACACATATATATATAATAACATGTTTCGGAGCATCATTAAATTTTTAGTGATTTAATTTTTGTGGTTTAAGAATAAATAATTCAACAAATATTTTTGGATGCATTCAGTAATTAATCATAAATTTGTGTTTGACAATAGAATATATGTTTCTAATGAAGGAAAACAGCATGGAATATACACATATTATATTGTTTTTTTCTACATTAAATAAAGAAAAATATTAAATTCCCATGCAATGTAGTAGACCCTTTAAAACCATCGTCAATTGAATTAGATTTGATCGGTCGTTTAAGTAATCAATTTATAGAGTTTGTATTTCATGTAAATTGTTTTTTAAACCAAACGTTTTGTTCTCCACCCTGTATTGCCTAATTTTATCGTATTTATAAAAGCTCCTATTGTAAGGGGGATAAAATGTAGTTGAAAAATTAATAACTTCATGTACTTTCATCTACAATTCTTTGTAGCTGAACCCTGTAATTATTTTAGTTACTTTGATTACCGATTAATGACTGTTTATCAAATATCAGATTTATTCGCATAATATGTAAAGTTTATATTTTAGAAAATGAAAAATGCGAAAGCAGGGCCAGTTTAAGCTTATTTCGAGCCCTGGGTGCAGAAGATCTGCGGGCCCCCTTGGCACTGGCGGATCCAAGGAGAGACGCTTGGATCCGGTTAAGTCCAACTTATTTGGTCCCTTCCGATTTTGATTAAGACAAATATACTTATAAATTTCAAAGGGCTTTTGTGAAGTTTTATTGCTTCATTTTTTTATAAGTCTGTGTGGAAGATATTCATATAAAGATCATTTGCAGTCATTACTTGCTGTTCTAATAAATAATATAACTAATTTCTTGGATAACACTTTTATTTCATAATTATCTGTTCCACTATTTCCTCATTTCTGTGGAAAATTCAAATTAACTTTTAACAATTTTCAAATCCTGGAATTAATTGAATAAAAACTTTAAAAAATTCATCAGTTTTATTATAACGCATGGACAACTTTGCTTGAGAATTTTGCTAAAGGTTGCTGCTTCCTTTACTGAAAAATGTAGATTTGCTTTGATACAAAATACTTTTTAAAAAGTATTTACAACCATTTAACAATTTATTATGAAATTAGATTACATTAACTAATTTCTATTTCTCAGATTTGGTTGAAGAGTGGAAAATCCTGAAGAGAAGTATTGAAATGTTTGAAGAACTAGATGGTGATGAAATTAAACAAAAGTACCTTAAAGCACAACAAAATATCGATGCGTTATTTAGTAAAATGTCAGAACTTTCTTCACTCGCTAACCTTAGAACAAAGGATTTTAAATCATGGGAAGACCTTCAAGAAAATATATCCAGACTACAGGTAAAGCAGTTTTTCTACAGTGAATTAAAACTTAAAATGTGATAAGGGTTTGTTAGTCAAATTTTTTTTTTATATTTTTGAAATACAAAATTGTGTGCAAAGTGCTTTTAAATACTTATTGGAAGGAGAATTTTTTTTACAGAAGAACGAAATGTGTACTGTGTAATAAGACTCGGTAAAAATGTTTAAACGTATCCCATTACCTTGTGCTCATGCTGCCATCTGTCGAGCAGTTTTTAAAATATATAATTTTATGAGAAAAAAATATTTTTATGAAACGATTATTTCTCTTACTGTAATTATTAAATAATTTTCAATGAATTCTTTCAACGAGTTTCTTTAGTTTTAATACTGTAAGCAGATAATGTTGGCATTTTCTTTTAAAAAAAGATTTTTTTTTATTTAATGCAATTTTTTAAATGCATTTATTTTGCATTTACAATTTGGGAGTTATTCCGTTCAAATATTTCGGGATATAGTTAACTTTAAAAGAAGGAAGGGAAGGAGAGAGAAGAAAGATAACATGTTAACAGGAGTGCCAGATATATTTAAAAAAGGCTGTGACGTGCTGCCATCTGTCGAAAAATGCCGCAAATATCTTTCATAATATTATTTTGCTTTCATTTAATAATTTTCCAATAGATGGCGCCCTGTTCGTTGAAAGATGCGGGGTATTTTCCATATAGTATTTTGTATTATATATATATATATATAATTATAATAGTGCATCTTTTGAAAGCAATATCTCTTTTGAAAGTGTTTTGAATCGTGAATGAAAAATTAAATTTCAATGCTTAAAAATGTCTTTTTTTAAGAAATTATTTGCTGAAAACATTAGTTTCATATATTCATAGTATATCAACGAACTGAATATTTGTAGGATTCAATTCTGTGAAAAATACATCAATAAAGTTGAACGTAGAATATTTTAATGCATCAGATTGTTTGATTGAGCCTGTTATCGTTTCATTTTACTGAATGTTTGAAATTGAAGAACACAATGAAAATCCACTGTGGATGGAATATATGTTGTTAAAATAAAGAGAAAACACATAAAAAATATTTTAAAATGGTTATGTAATTATTGTTAAGGGTTATTTTGAATATTATAGGTTTTAATATGCCATTTTATAGTAAAATAAAATTATATCTGGATTTACTTTGAAGGATTAAACATATAATGTACACACATTTCTCAAAAAACCCCTTAACATTTTAAATTTTAAGATGTTTATACTTTTTATAGGAAGCTGTTTGCCCAGACAGAATTTAATTAAATATTGGTAGCTCTGGTTATATGTTCCAGGAAATTTAGTTTATAAACTTTTTATAGTATTACAAAACTAATGAAGTATTTTGAGTATTGAAACAATATTTCTTTTTACTTGGAAAATAAATGATCAAGGTTCTAAATCATTACAATTTTATATATTACAATATCTACAAAACTTAAAAGTTTCATTATGACTTCAAAAAAAAAAATTGAGTATTTTAAAAACAAAAGCTAAGCACATTCTGTAATTCACTTATAAAAAAAATATTAGTCTCATGATTTTTAATTTAAACTGGACTTATAATTTGGTTAAAAAGATTTATTTTTAATTATTTTTTTTATTAAGAATACCATTTTGTAAATTTTTTCTAAATTTGTTTAAAAATTAATTCTTTGAAAGAGAGGAATGTTGAATCTGAACTTATATCCATCTTTTAATATTGATAACTGCAAAACAATTCCTATGTTTATCTAAAATATTAATCGTCTTTATTGTTGCATGCACATTAGAAGTAAAAATTTGGTGTCATAGGAAGTGGTTAGAACCGAAGTGTCAGAATTTCACTAGAATCACTACATTTGGTGGTAGTAATTACCCTCGAAGAATAGAGCCATTTGGTGCTGAATTCAACGAACAGTTCAAACCCGCAATGACAATCGACACAAATCGTGCCTTTTTCGAATCATTTTGTTCTCGGAAGTGGGAAAGATGGGAGGAGACAGGAGTCTGAAACCATGGATTTTGAACGTTGCTAAATGACAAGAGAATTGATTCTCTGGGGAAGACGGGGAAAAAAAAAATATTGTGAACAATGAATTGAGGCAGGGGAAGAGAGAGAGAAAAAAATCGGGATGTTAAAAACGTGATAAAGACGCGTGTTAATACTCACAGTAGCAGGTATAAACTATAATAATTATGAAGAAAATGACAGGTAGGAAATGGTCTTGTAGATCTCTATTGCTTTTTTCGCTTCTGTTGAAATCGATTATGAAGCACCTACGAATGATAGAGCTAAAAACCCATTCATGTTCAAATTGAAATCATAACCAACAGACTGGGGTTATAATGTTTCTTGGTAAAATGATTTGTGATTATTATTATTAAACCACAATTGGGAGATTTCATTTTTATGAAAAAATTTTGGTCGTGTCCGTTTCCTTTTTGGCGAGTTTCAGAGATAACGTAGGAATTTATGTATCGTTTTAGTTAACGAGTTTGAAAATATTAGAATATCATGTTCTGTTTTATTTCCCATGATTTTCCCAAGATTGTTTGTTGTTTGTAACTGCGTTTATAACTTCTTGTGTGTGGGGGGCCATGGGTAGCCTAGTGGTTAGAGCATCCGACCCCAGACCGGAAGGCTTGGGTTCGATGCCCGATGCCACCAAATGCCCGCCGAGTACAAATCGGAGAACGTGCTCGTTAAATATGTGGGTCCGAACGGTGTCGCCTTCTATCGTGTTGCGTGAGCAAAATCGCACTGTCACCCTGGGCTCAAAGCGTAGGCTAACGACAGGCGTAAAATTGTAGCCCTTAGCCGCGATGAATTTCGTGGACCTTGATCTGATGTTACTGTCGATCAGGTGGCATAAGCAACAACAACATAACTTCTTGTTTAGTAACTATGTAGATAACTTCTTATTGTATTAAACTAACCTACTAAACTCAAAGAATCTATGGAGGGAGTTAGTTAAATGCATTCTTTTGTATACAATTTCGGCCTTATATTTATTGGTAGTCACAAGAAGTGTAATTGAAGCAGAAATCATTTATGTAAATTAACGAAAACCTTCCTGGGAGATTTTCTTTCCTTCTAAAAATGCTGTTGTACTTTCTCGATTGTTTCGAGTTCTCTCGTTTATTCATTTACACTTTTAATCCAATGACCCCAGAATGAAAAAGGGAATCCCAGATGAAAATTTGTTTGGTCGCCGTACAAGAGCATGCAGACGAGCACAAACTTATTTTTAATGCATTCAAGTCCTGAACAACTTCACTACTAACAGACATTGTTATAATTACTTCCTGGGCTTTTTCCTAAAAGCAAGTGATGAAAAATACGGATTTTTTCCTAGATCCCGAAGTGAACTGTAGTAAACATTTTGAAAATTTAGCTGATAAAGCAAAATAATAATGATAAAATAAATAAATATAATTCAGGTTGTGAGATTAGGGTTCTAACGCTTCTACTCTCAGAATAAACTATATTACACTATTCTAATATACTCTTGAATATGGATATCAAATATATTCCAAATGGTTTCACCACCAACTTGAATTAATTGGGGAGAGTGCAGCTCAGTACGTGATTAAGAGATTTTTCACGTTTCATAGATAGGTATCCAAACGATGTGATCCTTTATAAAGCAGACAGTATTACTTTCTGCATAATCATTATTCTTATGGCTACTGGTTTAGCAGTACTTGAAATATCGTAAACTGGAAGTTTCTTAAAATTGTCTTTCAACGAAAGATCTGAACGAAACTAAATAGGAATGAGTTTTTAAAAGTTAACTGGTGAAAAAATTCTGAAATGGATCTCCTTGAGTTTGTTAAAGATTTATATCCATTACGAAGGAAATACTAAGTGCTGTAATTTTAATTCAAATCGGTATGAATCAAGGGAATTTTAACTGTTAAAAAGTAATGATTTGGTTTTATCTGGGATGGAACACTTTTACATTTTTTTTTGTTACATTTGCAATTTTTTAAATTGTGTCCTATTTGTTATTTGTTAACAAGTTAGTTTGAAAAGTAGAAAATTTATGGATCGATTTTGATTTTTTGTAATTATTCATTCTTGTAGAGAATCTTGTATCTTCTAGACTTAGTCGTTTCATTCGATAAAAAACTTTGAAAATTCTAATTAAGTTGTTTTTTCAACAAAAATATTGTCGAAGATTTTTAAAGCTATATCTCTTTCTGTGTTTGTTTGATTATATAACTCAAAACAAATTTGGATTATTGTGAATGATTTTCATCAAGAGTAAATAAATGTGAATTAGAATAATTTTCTTAATAAAAAAAAATTATATGTACCATGTTTTTATAACCATTTTCATGCACTTCTGAGCTGTAGTCTAAATTTCAAGTCTCTAGCTCATAGGAAAATTAGTTTAAAATCCATTACAAAATTCCACCCGGACAGACATACAAAAAAGCGAGTTTATAAGAAAACATAGTAACCTGGGGGCCCCTCTTTGACCCCAGAGCCACGAACGTATACTTAGATGCAACTCGATTCGTGCTATTGACAGGTGTGTGGTCTTCGTTTGTGTAAGTTCCGGAGTTACAGGGGGCCCTTTGTCGAAATAGGGGCCCGCCTCTTTCGGGGGGGCTCGGTTCAAGACTAGAAGTTCTTTTTTCACATTTCCATGCATTGTCATCCAGTTTTGAGCTATGGTTCAAATTTCAAGTCTGTAGCTCATCGGGAAGTTAGTTTAAAATCCATTACAAAATTCTACCCGGACAGACAAGAAAGCGAGTTAATAAAAACATGGTAAAAAAGGAACTTTAAGTTGGATTGATAAAGGTGTATTTAATATAAGAATTTTATTAACTCTTCCTCATTGACTTTTTGTGTTAAATGGCACATATATATTAATATATTAGATGTAAACATATTTACTAAAAAAAATCCTCAACATTTAAAAAATCTACAGCTCTTTTACTTTAAAATAGGTGACATTTTTTTTCACTACATGGTAAGAATTCTTATGCAACAAGACAATGTTAGTTACTTCTGATATTATGTCTCACATACAATGTAAATATTATTTAATTAACGCATTTACAAGGTACTTTAACAAGCCTGAAGCTTATTTACAGTTCTCTTTTTAATTGATGAATTGTATTTCCATGTATAGATGGTACTGAGCACCTTGCAGGACACAAGAGAACAACTTCTGGCTGTGAATCTTCAAGTGCATCGCTTTGTTACGGAATACGGCAACGATGCAAGCTACAAGGAAAACTGTCTGAAAGAGGATGTCACAGAATTATATCAAAAATGGGACGACATTTACGAACGGTGAGTTTAAATACAAAATTATATTCCTTTCTAATTTTTTTTATACTGAATGATGGAACTTGTTAGATGGTTTCATGCTTGCGCTTTTTGTTATCAAAATATTTATTTGGAAAGGAATATTCTAACAATTTAAACGCTTTTATAATGTTAAAGAATAAGATTAACAAAAAAAAAAACGTGCATTATATTGATAAAAATATTAATGAAAAGAACATTCGAACTGAAATTTAATTTGTTTTGCATCATTCTTTCCTTAATGTTATTGGAAAAACAAGTTGCACTGAATAAACTATTAGAGGGTACAGTGTCATTTCGAAATTTCAAAGATCTAAAAAAAAAATCAAGCATAAAATTTTATAATTTTTTCATGAATATTCTTACTTTTTAAGGTGAAACGAAACAAACGTGAATTTCTTTCGAAATGAAGTCTACTTGCATAAATAGGAAGAAATAGGAGTGGACATATTTCATTAAATCATTATCATGCGAAAATGAGTGAATTTTTAGCTACGTGCGGTCCCATGACTCTGATTGTTTTAACTCTTCCTCCCGATTAATTCAACCATTCATTGTCTTTGATTTTCCATCACTTTCTACTCCCTTTCATCCTTCCGAAGTTACGTATATATGTATACTCAGCGGACTGACCTCAACAGATGAACTTGGATTGGAAAGTAACGTATCTGGGATGCGCAACGCATCCCAAATGCGCTTTCTCTTTTCGATCGCCCGGGAAACGTATCCCGGTGCAAATTCTAGGCACGATTCTTATTGGGACAGACCGAGAAACTGAAGGGAGGGGGGGGGCACCCTATTCATCAAAATTGACGCCACGACTTCATTCAGGAAGCTATCACTTATCCCAGTGGCTGTTTTAGGGCAGAAAGTAATTAGTAAATGTCGTTTAATTATTATCATAAGTTCTAGTGAGCTTTAATGGGTCGTTTAGTCCATTTCCGCTGGAGTCTTATTTTGCGGGAAATCGGCTCACTCCCTCTTGACCGAGAATTAAAGTTTTTGCATTAATAAACTGATCATGTCTGTTGGGGAAAAAATTATGATTTAGATGTTAGTACGCGAAAGAGTACCAGAGTTCTTTGTATTCTGTGAGGAAATTCTCTTGTAGATCGTTATTCATGCCGTGCTGATATTTTTGGTTACTGGTGTTGATAAAAATCCGTTACTTCTATAGATACACTTTTAAATTCTTTTGATAGTTAAATTTTCAAACGGGAAATAAATGTTTTCTTATTGTTTCTGGTTCTTTTTTCAGGCTGTATTTATCTTAAAATTTTTTGTGTAAATTCCGTACATGTTTTTAGTTTGTTTCCCTGTCGTAGCACGATGTCCGAATGTTTTTGATCGTGTATAACTTGAACGAAAATATCTAAAAGTAGTACTCATACGATACATTTTTATGTGTATGTGTGAGAGTCGAGAGAAAAAGAGAGAATGTTCAAAAAATCAAATTATCTTTTTTAAACAATTTGCATACATTTAAATTACATTACAAATTTACATTTTGAATTACGAGTACAATTTGAGTGAATGTGAACTAGTTTCTTCTAATGTGACAGGGTCGCCAACTCGTGGTCTGAGTTATATCTTCTCCGTGTGGAGGGATGTGTGTGTGGATCTGGTGAGATTCAAAGTCCCCTCGCTTGGTGGGGAAGTTTGGAGAATGGGATGTCACAGCCGAGGTGACCTCATTATTTGACCGGTATTCAAAATAGCAAGTTACGTCGCAGTTCCCCTTTTGTTGCATTGAAATGCGTAATATAACATTAATGAATAATTATTCGTTCTTTAACGTCCAAATGTATCTTCACTCAAAAGTTTAGCATCGGAAGTCTTCTTGCACATGCGCTTCAAAGCCGAGGTATTTATAGTATTGAGCTCCCCAGACACTCAATCGTGATACACGATCAGACCTTCGTTGATGTTGATATACTTCTGTGACGTACCCCCCCCCCCCCAAGTATTATTTTACGTACTCCGCTTTGAATAATATTGTTTTAGAGAAAAATAAGTTGTTTTTTTTTTAACTGACAATAACTTAGACAATGATGGAAAATTAAAAAAAAAATGCTTGAATTGAACTAATACAAACTGAAATGCACCCTTTTTGCGTTAACCCTATTTTGCGAGTCAACATTTAAAATTAAATTTTACATTGTTAAGTATAGTAATCTGTATATGTATAGTGATGTGCATATAAGTATTGTGCATATGCTTTTCTAAGAATATGCACTACTCTCTTTTTTATCGTAATAATAATGTGTTTTTGATTTTTCTTAAGTGAAGAATCAAAAACACATTACTTAAAATTTATCAAAAATAGGGAATTCATGTAACAATTTTAAACAATTCTGAAATTTTTCGAAGGTATTCCATCTTAGAACAACTGGAAAGTCTTTTTAAAATTTTGAAGTCAAATTATATTGTATGCGAGATTAAAGGCGAAAATATTTCGGAAAATACCGTAAAATTGATAATAAGGATTAATAAATATTCTTTGAGTCAAATTTATCTGTGAAGGTGGGTGGTGTCTTTTTGAGGATGAAAACGCATTAAAATTATTATTATTATTATTGAAAATGAAATACAGGCAAGTATTTTATGAATAAAATTCTTCTATGAAATCAAGAATTAAAAATATGACCTAATGGCGTAACTGAAAAAAAGAACTTATTTTTAAAAACTGCTTCTGTCATCTGCTAATCATAATAAAACTAGTTTTATGCCATTTGTCTTGTAATGGTAACTTCTGGAATATTTAATTGTCATGTAAATGAGATTAACTACGATTAGATATATTATGCATAAATGGAAAGACCCTAAACAGTCAGTTCTCGAACGAATATAGAATTTTAAAAGCCTTTTGATTCAATGTTTGATGCAAATATTACTTGAAATTTTGAATATGCATTGTTTTCTCTTGTGTGGGAAGAATATTGCAATACGAGAAAATGTACACATACGTGTACACAGGAAGAATTTTTTGTTTTATTTCAAATAACATATTTCTTGTAGTTAACTTGATTATCCAGCAAGCATAAGGATTCCTACACACACACAAAACATGTGATTCTAGTTTGGAAACAAAATATCCACTAAAATAAAACTAGTCTTCTTTATAGCATACTTCAATTTTTCTTATTTCATTTGTATTCTAGCATTCATTGATTACAGATAGCAAACGCAGTGTCAGGTTATTATTTTACTTAAGAGCTTTGACATGTTATTTTAAGGATTAACCGTGGGTAATCATCCGATTGAAATGAATGGGCACTAAACCGAAAGAGAGCAGGCAGCATAGCAAAATGGTTTCGTGTGGTTCTTTTACGAATAACCTGATTACATTTCATACTCGTGTAACAAAAGATGAAAATATAAATGCATTTGGAATTCGATCTCCAGATGTGACACTAATGTGCGATGTGTGCGTGATTTGGATGGCCAATGGACGATTCGATATTTAAGATGGACGTGATCGGCATCCAATCACAGTGTGGGATGTTGGCTTCCGCTCAGGTATTACGCTTCAGAGAGATTCTTTTTTTTTTCCTTAAGAGACATTTTTTTTATCCATTGCTCCTTTCCTTTTCTTTTCCGTATTATCTTTTTTTCTCTCTCCTTCAGAAAGTATAATTTAAAGATCGTAAAAGAACAATTATGAATCCTCATATCGGGTACTTGAAAGTATTTGAAGTTTGTAATGTTTACATTGTGAAGAAATAAACGTCTGTGAGTTGTATTTATGATGGCACATCGGTCAAACAAAATGTTTTACGTCTTTGGGTTGTTGTTTTTATGAGTAAATTTCTCCCTTTGGTGCTCACTGTGCTAGAATTTCTCGTTCTGGTATTTCACTGAGGTAGAATTTTTGTTGTTCCGCCCATGGGACACACACACATTTTATAATTCTGGTCAAAGAAAACAAGATTCTAGCTATTGATTACGACGGAGGTTATCAAAATTTGTTATAAACATTTATGCTGTAAAAAAATTAGGTCTTCGAGTGTAATTCAGATAGCTACTGATACTGAAATTATAACATCAATATTCAACGTAAGAATCCAGTGATCTTCAAAAATGAATTAGTTTCGACAAAATATAGTATGTCCGAAAAGTATGGTTACACTTTCTAAAGTGCATTAAACATAAACAAAAGATTTTCACATACGGTTTTTTATGTTACATAAAGAAGAAGATTCTGTTTAATGAAATTCAAACTAGGCATCGCAACATTCTCGTCTCGATCTAACTTCTCCGCAAGAATTAAGTGCAAGTTGTATGGTTTATCGAACTAAAATGTGCAACCCATCTATAGCGTGAATTTCGAACTACTTATAAACGCAATCCACCTTCAGGATCCCCAATTAATAAATGACATGAAAACTTTATGACGATAAAATAGCGTATTGTCAAAAACACAATCTGGCCGCCCCAGCAGAAGCCGAGATGACATTACTCGCATAGACTGGATGGATCGCTTGCGATTAATGGAGGGGGGGGGGCATATTGAAATACAATCGGCATTCTGAAGAAAACTTTGTGGTTTCTTTATGGAACAGAGAAGGATACAAATAAATATCTTTATTTGTGATTAAAATTTGAGAGTAGCCATATTTTTCGGACACCTGGTTATAATTTATTCAACACTACATACAGATAGGTACTGTTTAACAATTGTACAATACAAAGTTTTTCTACCTAAATATCATAATATGAAAGTATAAGATCAAAAGTTGCTTTATTATGTCAACATCTTTTTACTGAATGTTATACTTTGTGCATGGAATTTAATGTGAACTGATTGTGCAATGTTTGATGTATCAATGACTTAGTGAACTATCTGGAAAAAAAAACCATTCTTAACTCGTCATTAACTTATGATTTAAAATTGTACTAATAATATTCAGAGTTAAAACCTGTAAGTATTAAAACTAGTTTATATCAAAGAGCTTTCATACGTATATGAATGCACATTTAAAAAAAAAGACTGTATCTTTTTAAGAAAATAGTGTACAGTGTGTTTTTATTCGAAGTAAAAAAACGGTGGATATATATATAATTCAGAATAAAACTTCGCTTATATTAGTATACATTATAAATGCAATTAGACTTATTATTTTTTGATGTAGTGAGTAACATTAAATTTAGAAAAATCCCTTTGCATATTGTAATAAGATTTGTTTCTATTCCATCTGTGGATTTCCATACAAAATATTTTCATTTTTGTTATAAATTTTTACGAAGCTATTTTTTTTAAAAAAAATTTGTAACATGTCAAAAACAACTTAATATTAGTATTTCATATTTCAAACACCATAAATTAAAACAAAATTAGCTATAAAAGTAATAAAAAATATAATAAATTTGATGAAATGGAGTATGAGGCTTTCTTTTAAACAAACAGTTATAAAAGCTTTTTTATTTATTGCGTTGTTATAACGTAGCCGGTCCTATTTTCAGTTTCCTTTTTCAATAGAAACTGAATCCTTGTATTAAAAGACAGCATTTAATACTTACCTGGAAGGGGACACTGTAGTGGAAGTGACGTCCTCATATATGATTTCTCTGAGTATCATAAACCAACGAAGGATGCGTACTTACTTCTCATTTTACTAGGCCTCTTCCTTAACGAGATATAAAATGCATTTCATAAAACTGAAGCATGATAACGGTAAAATATCAAAACCCAGTATTTTATGAGCGCGTCGTGAACGCTCAGTGATAAAAAGTTGGTTATCAGTACATATATAAAAAAAGCGAAATCACCATTCACTTTGTTGCATTTACGCTGTATTAGGAAAAACAGCTGAACCTTTCAGAATTGTGCAATTTACGACTTGACCTTGTTAGCCTTCTTTTTAAAACGTGACTATGAAATGATGACCCTGGCTCTCAAACAGAAGGATTTGATATTTCAAAGTTGTAAATATTTCTTATTTTCAGTCAATATTTCTTCCTGTGCTGTAAAAGATATTTTATTGCGACTGCGGGCATGGCAATACTTTCTGTACGATTGGTTGTAAAAAATTTTTTCCTGCTTGGAGGTGAGGAGTTGTGAGAGAGATATGGTTCGTATGGGAAATGCCTAACCTTCAGTACTAAAATACTTCGAACATTCCTGCGGCATAAATAATGCGTCAACTGTCTGTTATAGTTTTTATTTGGATCCTTTCCTGTTGAGAAAATTCTTTAGAGAAAATTAAGACGTTGAAGTTATTCACAGATTTAAGTTTCTTTATAAAATTTAATTCAAATTAACTCAAATATTTAAGCCTGCATTGTTATAGATAAATTACGTACTTTAAATTTAGAATCGTTGCATTTTTTTATGCAAAGTTATTTTTTAATTACTCATGTTATTTAGAATTTTTTTTTAAATAAGTATTAATTATGAGGATAAAAATTTAATCTCTTTAAAAATCAATGACATACGTAAATGTCTGAGATACAACTTTTTTATTGTGTGTCATTACTTGCTCTATTACAGAGTCTTCTTTATATTCCACTGTGGGGAAATTAAAGCATTTCCCCACAGTGGAAATGGTTTCATTCATTGATTCATATAATTTATTCTTAAAATTATATATAAAATGTAATTAGAAAAATCACTTATTTTTAAAATTTTAAGGCTTTTATTACAAAGTTATTAGAACTCTTCAGCGAATTTGCAAGGAAAAATACTTAAAAAGTTTTGACAGGATATAACATAAAACAGGATTTAGATACGCGGGAAGGACTTAAGTAGTAAATAATTAGTTTTTTGAAAAAGAAAGAACAAATTGATGTGATAGGGTTTATTGTAAAGTATTTTTAATTTTCTTTTGGAATTTGATATTTTTTAAAAAAAGTATGTCGTATTTTCAAATTAACCAATTAATATGTAGTAAAGGTAAGTTGTATAAGTCGGATGATGTGAACTTAGTTGAAACTTTGCGCATATGTGTGGTGTGGAGTATAAACCTTATTTGCTCTGCAGATTTCATGCTGATTTTGATTTATCTTTTCTTACTCATTTTTATCTGTTCCTTTCTTCTCTCGAGTAATGGAAATAAGCTTAAGGAAACTTCTCCGTCCTATTCCTTCGAACCGTGTTATGATCTCGAAAGTGAGAAAACACGAATCTTCGAACTAGGATCGAGGCAAAAATATAAAGGAAGCAAGAGGGGGGGGGGGGAGGGTTGATCTGTTTTCCAAGCACGTGCCATAGATTCGTAATATCCTTCTTCCGGCTAGATTAAAGATCTTTTGGTGCAATGAGCAAATGGGGAAGAAAGAGCTGCTTGCATCTGTCAAAGGAGAGATGGCATCCGTTTTTGGTCAATTAATAAAGCCTGGAGACACAATTTTTGCCTCCTGGGTTTCCTTTATGGGAAGCGGTTATTTGAATCCTGTAATTGGGGTATTAGGTTCCGACCTTGTATCGGATTGCGGCATTTTTCTTTATTTTTCATTTTCCACCGTTAAAAAAAGTGATCCGTAAAATGTCACGCGAACATATACTTTCAACTTACCAACTTTTATAATTTTTACAATAAGTTCTTATATATTCCTTAGATTTAATTGTAGGTATACTTATAAATATTAGAAACTTGTGTACGCACTAAGTGTCTCACTACAGTATGATTCTTTGTGTGAATTTAGCAACAGTGATAGTATAATTTCACATAAAATTGCTAGAGGAAAGGAAATGTATACATAAAGATTTCTTCAAACATTATGTTTATTAGTCATCTTGAGTGAGTGAGTGAGAGAATATTAACGTCGCACTGATTAGCAACACGAGGGCTTTTGGCGACGGTCCGCGTAATTTTGAACCATGGTCAAGTGACGCGGACGACACCTGAGCTGCCCCCCCCTCATTAGTCATCTTGAAATGTAGAATAGCATTTTAACAATCTCAATTTTTTTATAAATCATATCTGTAAATTATATTCTGTACAATGCATGTAATTGTAAATTATTAATTTGTTATTGGTAGAGCAATATATATAATACACAGCAACATGTGATACATTTGGAATCCTTAGTATCTTACAAGTCACGAGTATATATTAATAAACTTCATACTAATTGAAAGTTGATTTTTGAGATAATTATCATTTCTCTTCCATTTCGTTAAATTTTTAATTAAAATAAACTTTTTAATCTACTTGATTTTAAAGTTAAATATTTCATTATGAGCTGCCACAACAATAATGTACTACAATAATCCACACTGCGTTTTGAAGCTATCTCTTATTTCGTATTTTATATATAGCTATTCGCTTATACTTTTAATTCATCCTTCCTTGTTATTTTGTTTAGAAATGGAACGCAGCTAACCGAATTGGAAACTCTGAACACTGCCTGGAAAAACTATTCTGAAACATTTCACGCTCTAAATTCGAAATTGAAAGAAGCCGAACACCTTTCCTCTAAAGAAATCTGTGATATTGAATGCCATTCAGTAAGTATTTCAGTGTTTTTATGGTTAATCTTTCAGGGTTTGATTTTAAAAAACGTAAGAATGAATGTTATGTATAATTATAGAAGTCACTTCGCACGTAGCATTTTCCCTATCTCTAATGTTAATAAAGGGTTAAGATTAAGGAACAATTAAAAAAAAAATGTTTGTACAATTACTAGTTTTGTCACGAGCATTTCTTGCATCATTATGAATATTTTAATCAAGGCATTTTAAAAAATTGTGAATAGTTTTCTTTTTTTTATTTTTTTTAAAAAAATTCATTTGTGGAGTATCGACTAAATTTTAACCACTAAACTGTTTTTTGAATAACTTTTACAAAATCTATCATTAAAATATTAATTTATAAAGTATTAATACTTGTGCAAAGTTTCAAAATAATGAGATGAGTAGCCCTTTCAATTTGCAATTTAAAGTAAACATCTTTACCAACAAATAATGCAAAAAATTATTGCAGTTAAAAATATTAAAGAGTACATTTTTGAGAGAGTACATTTTTAGAAGCAGGAGTCATAATTTATGTTCTGAAAAAATTAAAAAATAAATTTTTTTACTGATTTTTGTGAAATGGATCTTAAATTAGAGTTATTTTTGAAGTTTCACTTTTTTTCTCCATTTTGTAAATGCATTTTTCAAAATATGTTATAGCTGATAATAATTAGATGATTATTGTTATGATTTATATAAATGCAGTTGTGTTAATTTTTAGATGTAATTAAAAATTAACAACTGCATTATAATTTTACGATTTTTATACGTTGTTTTTATTGTATATTAAAATGCAAATATAGCTTCTTTAAAATCAATAAAATTTTAATATGAATTTTTCTTTTGCATCTATACTGAAAACTAAGTAACTACAGAAATTAACCACTAACTACAGAAATTAACCACTTAACTGTTTTTTTCTGTCATATTATGTCAAAAAGTAAGCATATTTTTTATAAACATTTTTATGAGGAAATCAATTATGTAAATTCAAATTAGCAGTTAGAGATGTCATGAATATTAAATTTAAAAGAATTATGCTAACTTTATTTTCATTGAAAAAGCATATTTTTCCTTAAAATTGGCTTTTTTCTCGAAGAAATAAACGAACTCAAAAGAACACTTTACAAAAATGTATATTAGATTTTAAAAGATAATATTGTATTTACATTTAGTTTATTTTCTTAAAATTCTGTTTTGGTGTGGTAAATTTCAAAACAGGGAGACAAGCATAGTCCAATATCGCAATCGGGACGAAAATATCGTGTTTCTTTTTTCACCCGTTTTCCCAAATCGTTTCTTTTGGAACACACAAAGCATTTCTTTGATGGTCTCAATTTTTTGTCGCGCTGTGAGAGGAATCACTTGTAAAAAGTTTTTCTGCCAATCGTAAGGGACTGGGCAAAATTCCCCAAATACAGGCAAATCAAAGGATTAGTGTAGAAAAAAAAGTGTTGTCCGAGCACCATTCTCTCAAATCAGGAAAGTGTCGTTTCAAGTGCCCAAACTGTGATCGGGAAAAACAGGGAAGGGGTTAATATTTTAAAAGTGTAAAAAAGAGCTCACTCTTAATAAATATTACTGTATTTCTCTTGAATAGTTTGAGGATGAGGTAACCTGCAATCTACTAGAAGATTTGAAGAAACTAAAGGCCGATGCCGAGGCTCTAAGAAAACGTTTAAGAAGTACAGAAACTTGGAAAAGCATTCAGCGAGATTTGCGCAGTTTAGAGAAAAGAGTTCATACGCATACACGTTCATCTCCCGCATTACGAAGGTATGTTGTTTGTTCTTGTATATTGCATTTTTTTCAAAATATTATTTTTTTGTATAGCTGTTCCTCAAACATCCAAAAGAATCTAGCACAAGAAGGGATTGTGCCTTTCTAGACAAGACTTTGATTCCAAACAACCAAAAAAATTTACCTCAGTAGGTTTGGCATTATATTACATTTATTTTATATCAAGAATTTCTATCACCAATTATTTGACGTTTGTGTGGGTGGCTCTAATATAATATTTTAACATCAAAGTGTAGTTAGTATATGTATCAAATGTCATCACTTTAATTTCTTGGGTCATTTATGGTCATCGTATACCAAATTTGGATGCATTACATCGTTATGTTTTTTAATTTTGAAAAACTGCTTGTACAGAATCAAGATACATATGTCTATCTTAACAAATAAGGTGTTTAAAGATAAAAAGATTTAAAAAACACTTAAAAACTAAGTTAATATCAACTGTATAGGTATTTCAGCATAAAAACATAGGCGAATGACCACGGAAATAAAAGAAGGAAATCTTCGCAGCCAATTTAGCGGTTGGATATAACGAAAGGAATAAATTAGACATAACACTGGCGAGTGTAGCAACACCTAGCGCGTTACACACGCGCATAATAGCAGCACTTTTCTATCTAACGCACCAATATGCATAATATTGCAATATCTACCTCTATTACTGCCTATCCGAAACACCCCATTACGTAATTTATTGTTTTAGGGGGCTTTTTATTTAGGAGTTATATACACACCGGGTCCATGTACAAGGGGGACGGGCAAAAGGGTCTTTAGGGGCAGTTTTATCCACATCCTGAGTTTATTTATGGCAGGTTGAGACTTGTGGGGTGACAAAATAATAGCCCGGTTTGTCTTTACTCGACTTTGGTGGGCCTTTTTTAAAAGCCTCGATTTTAGGAGAGAAGTGTATGATTTCTTCTTCCCCTATATCGATAAAGAAGATTGCGGGATTTGTATGGCTAGTTCTCACGCAAGACTGCGAACCACGGAGTCTGCTTACGAAGGTATCATTTTCTTAATCTATTACTGCTCTCTCACTCTCGGCGTTGTGGATTTTAAGAGCATGGACCATTTTAAGTAAACTCTGATACCTTTATATATATATTTTTTACTGTACAATGTTATGTTGAACGAATAAAATAAATTATTTTAAAAATATTTCTAATCTTTTTTTTTCTTTCAATTTTGAGCTGTTGTAATGTTTTCAATATTAAATTTTTTGTAAAAGCTTCTATTTCTTGGGAAATGAATTTTTAAGAAGTAACAGTCGCTTGTACTTCGATAAAAATTGTACTAATTCGGAAATTATTATTATTTTTTTTAAAAAAGTTATGATCACCGTATTTATTCTTCTAAAAATTGAGCGAAAGCAGCCTTTTTTGCCCACTTGCTTAGAGGGGTGTTGCCAACTTAAATCCTAAAGGTAGGGGAAAGGGCAATTTGGAAAGGAGCTTGTCTACAGCAGTGATCTGCAAAGTGGCATACGCTAAAGAAATATATATAGGCTCATGATATATACAAACAATGGAGTAATTATGTTTTCTTTTCAGGGCCTAGCGAAAGGCTTAAAAAGCATGACAAAAAAAGTTTTGGAAAAACTAAATTTAAGCCCTTTTAATCATAAAATATTTATGGTTGATTAATATTTAAAAAAAGTTTGCGTTAACTGGAGTTTAAATATTGTTTATTAAAATGAACTATATCTTATTAAAATAAACATCAGAATAGTAAAGCATAGGGTGTATTTTAAATTTTTAATCTCAATATTCATATCTCTCTCTCAACTGGTTTCTTTTATAAAAACCGTATATTTTATTTAAGGCAATCATTAACAGCTATTATATTTACGAAAATTACTACTTTCAATATTCGGGTAGTTCAATATGGAACGTATTATTGAATGACTAATATTTATCCATAAAATTGAGATAAATCATATTTAAAGACTACATCGAGTCAATACAAGAATTGTTTGTGCTTAAATTACTCTTGAATGGTTAGATTAAAAATGACATGAATACTAAGCATGCGATTCATTTGTTTGAAATATTTGATAATTCGATAAAATTTCATTTATAAAAACATCTCCCCTCTTTTTGGAACAAGAAAATGATTGAGAAATGACCCTTTTACTCGATGCTATAATAACTGTTATTTTGAAACTTGTCAATCGGGGGGAAAAGTGCCGATTGATTTTTCTCCATTTCCCCAATGAGTTAAGAGAACGCAAATATACTATTGCTTCCTTTTTTTTTTTAAAAAAAAAGAACTCGTGTTTCGAAATAGATTATCAAACCCCCGTATCGGAAAGTTCAACGCTTAATTATTTTCCAAAAAAGTAATCCTTGCATTAGATAAATTACTAATATCTTCGACGAACTTGTCCACTTATATCTCATTACACAAAATTCTCATTTAGTGGACCGAGCGAGTAAAAAAGAGAGGGCGAAAGTGGGGGCCCTAAACACGTGACCTTGATAAGGTTGCTTTCAGGGTTCAAACCCTACCCTTGGGGGCCTCCTTGAACCACAGCCATTATTCTCCGATCTAGAGAGAAGAAGCTCTTCAAATTTCCTTCAATAATAATTAAGGTACTGATAAAAACTATGCATCGATTTCTCTGGAATATGTAGGGCACGGGTCATCTGTAGGGTTTTTTTTCTTTTGCGGTATTCCATGTGTTCTGTACGACCAATAATTATTCGCCATACGTCATCCCAGAGTTAGATTTCTTTGACGCGATATGTAGCGGAATGAATTAATGGCGTGATATCATGTCGTTGTGTTAATGCTAACTATTAGTTTTTCGTCTGCGTTCAGGGTTATTTCTTTCTCTTTTCCAATATGAAAGGAAATTATAGCAAAAAAAAAAAAAAAAAAAAAAAAAAACGGATAATTTTGTTTGTGGTGTTGAATGCACAGTTCAGTATGCAATGGACAATAATTCGCTTTAGCGCAAATAAAAATTTTGCGAAAAAATGATGAAGTACCAGGGTATGAATTAATTGCATACAAGTTGCTAAACAGCTGGTATTTTACGCGTTTGCACTTTTTTCTCCCTATTGGTAAAAAGGAACCCAATTACATGTTGCATAAAATGAGCGATATGTATCGAATAGTAAGTAGTTAAAAGGTAATGTGTTCCAGGAACTCGAGAATATTTATACTAAAATTTCTCTTAGATGTCTAAATTTCACAAGCAGATAATTATTGAAAATTAAAATTATTCTGTTAAATATTTAAAAGAATAAAGCACATGTAAATAATATTCTGCTTCAATTCCGTAATTCTTAACCATTGGTTGATGTTGCATTGTTCAGGTATCCGAATGCCTTACTCCCCATTTTAGTATAATATTAAAACCAGGACTACAGATATAGTCTTTTTAATGATGCTGTGTGTCTGAATTTTAAAATCGGAAGCAGCATTTTGTTTCTAGTAAGAGAGCTGAAATCATTTTCATGAACCTCAAAATTTATTTTATGCAAAGTCTTTAAGATGCTATAAAGTAGAATTCAATTCAAAAATTCAAATATTTGCAAAGCAAAAAAAGTTATGCTACAATAACTATCGATATACATTATACAACAATGATAGCAGTGAGCTATCAGTGCTTAGGGGGGGGGGGAGGGTAACCTTTATTTTGTATTACAGCTTCACATCGATGTTTCATTGAGCTGAAAATAGTTTTAAGCTCGTTATTACACGATGCCAAAAAACAATTATCCTCAATTAGTTCCTTTTTATTTCATGGGTACCTCATTCGGACAAGAGTTTTCAAACGGTGCCACAAGTGTTCGTTAGGACTGAGGTCAGGACTGTTTCCTGGCCAGGACAACAACTCAATTATCTTAGAACGATACCAATCTTTTGACTACTTTGTTGTGTGGCAAGAGCAGAATTTTTCTGAAAAATAAATGAAGCATTGTTGGTAAATAGATCTCTGATGGAAGTAGAAGTTTGGGCTCTAAAATAGTGACAATGTATTTTCTGACATTCAATGTCTCATCGATGATATGGAGGCAACCGACACCATGTGCTTATATGCATGACCAAATCATAAGGCTATGTGGGTATTTCACAGTTGCCTGGATGCAGTCAGGATGCAACATTTCTCCAGTTCTACGTTTTACATATCTTAGGCCATCACTGCCAAATAACGATGTCTTAGTTTTATCCCTCCATATAACTTGTGACCCCTAATCATTTTTCCAATTAATGTGCCCTCTTGCCCACAGTAGTCTCTTTTAACGCTGCTGTAAATTGAGATGGGGCTTTTTCCTTAGAATTCTATTTCTTAGTCTAACATCTGCTAATTCTCCCCTGATTGTTTTTGAACTGACAGAAGCACCAGTATCATTCATACAACTTCTGATGACCAATAATGGCATTCGTTTATGTTGGAGACATCATATTTTTGTTCTTCTCTCATGAACAGATGGGGTGCATCTTTTTCGGCCTTTTCCTGCTTATTTTTATTATTAAATTTGTCTCTCCTGACATCTTAAGCAAAACTTCCAATCTTCAGATGTAGCCACTGACGTATATCGATAGTTATGGCAGCATAACTTTGCAAATATTTGAATTTTAGTTTTTTTATTGAATTCAGTATTAAATTCTCTTTAAAATATTAAATACTTCGCATTTTGCGCTACGCAATGATTATTGTTGATTTACAGTAATTTTTGCATCGTAAATAGTTAAAAAAATATGCCAGTCAAAACGTTTAAGCTATAAATATAGGGGAGTAGTGAATTCCGTAGAAAAATATCTTGAAATAAAATGCTGCTTTAAGATTTAATTACTTCATGATAGATAATGCTAAAAAAAGGTAGATTAAAATATTTTTAAAAGCGTCTTAGAAGATACCCGGATACCTTAATGGTTTTTATCCGAGAATTGTTTTCTTCTTCGAAGAGCAATCACATATATTTTTCCTGTTAAAATTTGAATTATTTTATACTCTACTCATGGGAAGTTTCTGAATTTTTTGCTTCTTAAAAGAATGTTGTAGGGAAATGTGTAATTTACTTAAGCATTTTTTTATGGACCAATTACAAAATCCAGAAAAACTTCACATAAAAATAGGCTCCAGTGAAATGAACAGTACGAATTTTAATGTAAAATTTGAGTTATTTTTTCAAAATGTTTCCCTTTTTTAGCGGGTCTAATTTAAATAATGCTATTTGCGAAAACTAGTATGCAATGAACCATAACAATTAATCTTTTAAATGCCCTTGAAAACACATAGTTCTTAATTTGTACTTTCCTTATGAGATAAAACATGGATTCTTACTGTAATTATAGATCTTTGATATGTTTTTCATGTAAATATGATATTGATTGGTTATTAATCTAGTAGAAAAGACAATTACAGAAATGACGTATTAAATAATAATAATTAGATCCAATCTAAATTATAGGCTCATTATAAGCTTTTTGTAAGTGCTAGATAAAGTAATGGAACTATTAATAGTGCGTAAAAAAAAACACGTGGAGAGAAGTTGAAAGAAAACAAAATACATCGGTGTTAGATCTTTTCTTTTTAAAACTTCTATCTATACTTTATCTTCCTAATCCCATCACATTCCCATTAAAGTAAAACTGTATACAACTATGTAAGTTATTAGATTTTCTTTAGTAACAAAAGCATTAAAAAATTATAAACCTGCGTGACCTAATTCCCCGGTGCAACTAAAGGTAGCTATAGATCTTCATTATATGTGTCCTTCAGCCTTTATTATTCGCTGCAAGGAGAAAAAAAATTTTGAGCTTCTCTCTTAACTACTTATTTACTACTTAATTTATGCTCATTTAGCACTATCTCGCAGAGGAGGGTTGGAATGAGCTAAGTCGTTTCTGGGGTTTGAAAAGGAAAATTCATCTCTTTTTCTACTAGTATATAGAGAAAATATTCCCACTTTTTTCTTTCCCTTCATCCGTATTAAAGTTTTCTTTTCCAAGGACATGTCTCTTGTGATCGCATGAGAGCCGGACACACCTACATTTGGTAGGTTATGGAAATGAGCTCCCATTCTAATAACAGTGAAGGAACATTTGGACCGTGATTTATGATGATCGGCCGTCGCTGCAACTCTGGCTTGAAATAAATCGCTGTGCCTTTTTTTTTTCTCCTTTGATACGGTGCTTTATTTTTGTTCTGGACATTATCGTTAAATTTATAATTTCACACCTGGGAATAGCATACCGCGAACAAAGCCCACCGTGCATGCTCCATTGAACGCTGGGTCTTATAGAAAGGGTTGACAAAAAAACACCGTGAAAGTTGTCTCGTAGCGTAGGCAGATTTAAATGGGATAATAATCTTCAAAAAAAAAAAATTTAAAAAGAAATTGCGCTTAGTAATAATGATTCATGGTTTTTTTTTTTTTTTACGTTTGGAAAATATATTGAAAGTGCTAAGAAAAATAAATTTCATGGCAATCATGCTGTTTAAAACCGATAAAGAAATTTATACAAAGTAGCAAAAATGAGAAGGTAAGAAAAATACTTTTTAGATCAGGCCCGCATTTTTTTATAGGACGTAGGTCAAGGACTAGAGACCCAGTAGTAAGAAAGGAGAAATAATCAAATTGTAGCAATTATAACATTTTTAAATTTCGTTAATCAATTTCATACTGTATTATTTTGTCTGTAAATTTATCCATATCTGACTAAGCAATATAAATTTTTTAAAAATTGTAGCGTGTGGGAAGGGCTTGTAAAATTTATTTAGTTATCTAAAATGTGATCTAAAAAGGCATTTTAACTTCGATACAAAAACATCAAAAATTATTACTCGGAGAGTAATCCATTAAAGTGATACATGACGGTGTGAGAAATGGCGATTATCGATAAAACAGTTTCCCTCTTAATTGTTTAAGTTACCGTAATCTTTTACTATTCTTATTAATTAATATTTAAATTATCAAAAGAGTCAATGAATCGTTGATTTTTTTTCTGGGAAGAGGAATGTTAACATTCATTAATTTTCATTATACTTCCAACAAAAATGTTATTGCGCAACTCTCCTCCCAAAATAATATATTTTTAACTTAATTAAATTCAATGGTTATGTGTGAAATTACCTCTCTTAAAGTTTCGTGAATAAATACGCGCAGTAACGTTCAAATTAATCATTTGAAATGTAGGTTTCCTGTTAATTACTTGTTAAAATTTTTTTCAAGCTTCTGTATGAATTGTACAACCTTGATCGTAATTGACGTGAACATATGTTCGACCCTGTAACAAAGTGTATACAATTGAAATAATTTATTCAACAGCATAAAGTTAATTTCCTTTCCCCCTGTGATAATTGGAAGTCGGCACAAAAGAAATCGAATGTCATGTGTACATGCTATCAGATCCTGAATCCTCTATTTTGGAGGTGTAAACAACTCGCTTTGGGAATCACGATTATCAATTTAAGTCACCTTTCGTGTGAACTTTTCTTCAATTGTGATCTTCCATCTTGTCTTTTCCTCAAACTCTTCTGTGCACTTGATCTTTCCACCGTGTGTCATTCGTTATTTTTCCTTCTTGAGGTAATTTTTGCACCCTCCCCCCTTCCCGTATAGTTAAATCCCTAGATGTGTGCAAGGCAGCGTGCGCCAATAATTACTTGAACATGTCTCCTATCATTATAGCGGTTGGCTTTATCCCCCCCCCTTTTGGCAACCCACTGCGCTAGAGGGGACATCAATCCATCAGTTGTGGGGTATAATTGTGCTAAATGGCAGGGATTTTTCCAGAGGGGTTTCAGTGTTCTTCCCCTTACTTGACTATTATCTTTATTCTAATGCAAGGTACTCTCTTTTTTTAGAGACCTTTTTTTTGAGAAGTTACAAATCTACTTTACGAGAAACTAATGATGTTTCTGTTGAGATGAGTGAACGCAGATTTCTATTATGATATTCTTCGTAAACTTACTTAGCAAGGTCTCTTGCTATTCGTTCTGCTATTAAAATACTGGGAGTCAAGTACTAATTGTATATATATAATCTTTTCTTTTTGTTACCATAATATGTATGTAGAGACTTTGTATTGTAACTATAATGTATCCCTTAAAAAATCAACTTAAGTTTTAAAAAGAAAGAGAAAAGAAAATAAGTCATTTGTCTAGTTAAAAAATTAATTTTTACAGATTTAATTAATCTTATTAAAATACCGAATGAAAACACTGCAAATTACTTCGAAGTAAAGTAACGATATCAAGAAAAATGGTTTGGGGTTGTTTCACACCTACTACCTAAATTCCTTTGCATTTTTGTCATTTTGATTTGAAATATTTTTTTCACAATATATAAATGATTTGAAGTATTCAAACAGATGAGTTTTTCCTTTTTATATACGGAATATTCAACGCATATATACATACTTAAAGGTTTGAATTAACCTATTTCTAATAATATGCTTATGAACACGTTGATGATTTCGCTACCTATATTAAAGTTTCACCACATTTAACAGCTTTAAATTGTACGACCATTGCAATCAAACCATATCCTTCATCTAAAAAATACCTCATAATTCTACTAACCATTCTAGCTCCTCACAATGTTGCTCCCACACTACCCCGGCAATACAACTCGTATCATACAGCGCTATTTATCTTTTAAGTATTTAATCTCCTATTCTGTGATGGATTTTGAATTATATGTTAATTTAAATAATATATATATATATAATATATATATACATACATATATATTCTATAAACTTAAAAGATCTTTGTGCAATAAAAGTGAATATTTATATAAAATTGTATACTTAAATGAATTTATGACAACATGCAGATTTTTACTCTCTGGAAAAATGTTTTGAATTTTGGTCACATTCTTTAGCATATGGTGAACATGGCCTTAAAATTTCCAACAACATGCATGTAAAGGTACCTTAAAAAATCTAATTATTCTTCCTTTCAAAAAGAATTTCTCTGTAATTTTGTCCTGGGACCACTTTTTTCCTTCGTGATTAAATTAAGGAAAAACTATTGTGATTCATGCTTGAAACAGCCATAGCTTATTTTATTTAAATGTCCCATGACTGAATTAGGCAAGGCTCGTTTCCTAACTAATAGAGTGTGATTGTTAAGCTATCACATTTTCTGTCGCTGGATCTCTGTAATTCTGGTTAATCATTATAATTTTTCGGGTCATAAATTTTTTCCATCTGGTCTTCCTTGGGCACTTCTTACTAGCCTCATTTAGTACTCAAAGAAGCATTATACTTGACCAGGTCACTTGGTACATAATTTTCAGTAATTAAGTGCTTTGTGGGCGGATGTCAAGTCTTAGAGGCATTTTTTTATTTATTGCTTCTTTAGTTCATAAGGAAGGCATGACTGCAAATTAAAATCGGATTATACGATGTGGTCAAGGAGAAACTTTTCACTGTTTTCTTTCTTGTGGACAATTATCTGCATATTTTTACTGAATATATATAGAGAGTGAATAGTGGATGGATGTAAATGTATAAGAAAATTGTCAATGATATGTCAAAATGTCAAATTTTTGAAAACTTTTGTGTTTGTGGAAGACAGTGCTTACTTATTAGTCAGCAAATATTTAAACTTTTTAATCGATATAACTAGTACATTTGTAGGAAACCATCACCTATTTCGTTGGAAGGAGTCTTAAATTATGGGTAATGATTCTTGTGAACTGTATTTACTGTTGAAAAATGCAGGGTTTCTTAAAAATATGAATATTAATTATGATCGTTGCTCAACAGCCCTGGGTGGGCTTTGGCCTTTTTCAAAATATTTTTCCTGCCCTTATGGCAGAAGTGTCAAACTCGCGGTCCGCATGCCGCCCAAAACGACTATTTTTTGACACGGCCAGTATATATTAGTACATTATAATATAAAATACATTATCAAATTTTCTCCCGTAAATTTTACATTTTTTTTCTTGTTCTTTGTTGTAATGTATTCGAAATAAGCGTAAGTTTCTATGAATACTTATTTTTTTTTATTTTGGCGGCCCACCTAAAGTTAAACTCAAAGGCTATCTTGAGCCAAATAAACAAGGTTTGACATCCTTGCCTTTTGGTCTTGGGTGCAGTCCAACCCACCGAAGTCTTGTTGTATTGAAGATTTTATAAGTCGAGCTAGCTTTTATATCCAAGCGCCAAATATCCCCTTCAAATCTAGTTCTTAACTGTAAACTTCATCGAAAATGGTTCTCAGGATCTTTCTGTCACAGATAGCACACAATATTATTTTGAGAGGGTCCAAGTCTCAGAAGCATAGGTCAGGACTCTGGGCGTATGATAGTTTTGTATAGAAGTTTTTTTTTATCTCTCTTTTTGTATGATGATACAAATTATTTACTTACGAAAATTGCTTGTATTTTTTACTCCCAATTTCTCAACGAGTATTTAGAAAACTTTTGTTGGAAAAATTCAATAAAAATATATAATGGATGGGATAATAACCTCAAGTCTACCAATTAGCTGGAAACGAAAATCGCCTTTTAGCAATTGATTCTTTTTTTTTTCTTAAATCCTTCTTTACCAGCATCCGTATATTCAAAAACCCTCTAAAAATTAATGAACCCCGACGTGGGTTGGGCATCGACGGAGGTAAAATTTATTAAAGGATCCATCTTTCCCCCCTCTTACCTAAAGGGGCATTCTGGATATGTTTGCAACCACTGTTTATGTATGTATATATCCATCAAATGCTCACGGAACGACAAGCAAGGGCACAGTATAAGATGGGCCATTAAGGTATCATGCTGTTAATACCCGTTTGGACCGTGGCGATCATTTTTTTCTTCTAAGTCTCTCTTGTGGAGTTTTGTTTTGCTATTGATAAGGGGGATCTCTCTCTGCAAAAAGGTAATGGGCGCGCCCGCATACATTTCGAGAGGTCCAGAAGCAGTAGGGTTTGTCGTGATAATGTATACGGTTAAAAAGGTTCCTTCGTTTCTTTTTGTACTTTTTTTTATACGTGTAATGGAAGTGATGTATGGTGTCTTGGCTTGGGCTTGGCATCGTAGATAGTGGAAGATATGTACTTTTGAATGTTTTATTAATCTTCTCTCTCTCTCTAAGCTATCCACACTACAATTGGACATTCTTACTTTGTAATCGAATGTAACGTTTTGAAGAGAAGGCAGTGCTGCTAGTTTCGTTTTTGAAAAGTTAATTTCCTCCGGTGAGCTGGAAGAACGCTTAGAAACTATCTCTTACGCAAGAAAATAATCGTCGGTACTATTATTATACGTGGATTTATTGCATTCTGGGAACTGAAAGACGACTGAGCATCGAATGAAATTTTATGTATTATTCACGTAAGTGAAAATACAAATTAATTCTTTCTTCTTTCCGTGGTTTAAACAAAATTTAAACTTTGAATGGTGTTAAACAGTTTTTTTTTAACCGCCGGTCTGCGAAAAATATTTACTGTTTCAGGGCCGCAAACACATTATTTGTAATTTTTTCAAATTAAAAGTATAATATTTTAAGAGTGATTTAATTAATATATGTTTCATTGTAGACAGTACATAAATGATTAGCAATAAACTGATCAAAAAATTGTTTGAGTTCCACAACTTTATTTTTCTAAAGATTATGCAACTAGTCATTAAGTAATAAACCTTACCGGTCAGCGAAAAAACTGTGAAATAGTTTACCGATCCTTAGAGTTAATTGGGTTGAGAAACACACTGGTGTAAGGGTTGTTGTGCCTTGCGCTGTTAAATGGTATCAATTAATTATAAGTGGAAGTATGCATTGTGTTTTTAATGAGACAATGTTACCTGTATACAATTTAAAACAGAACTTCGTTTCAATTATTCTTGAAGAAATAAGTAAGTAGTATTAATTGCAAACTATTTGCCTCGCATTTTTAATTTCAAGCATAAATGTTTTCGAGAAATTACACTTTTATTGTTTGTTCAAAATTAGTTAAATCGGTGTGAAGGGGAAAAAGTACAAAAACTTATTCAAAATATTTAACAATTTCATTCAAAGCAAATAAAGATATATATCTCTCTCTTCTTTTCCAAATTCGGTATAAATATCTTAACCACAGTTTTGTTAACTTCCACTGTCAGATACTGTTCCAACTCTTTTTTTTTTAAATTGAAATCTTTTCCGTTATGCAAATTCACAATTTTCAATTATACTCCCTCTCTCAGAATTTGCGCGATACAGACCTTAAATGTTATATCACGTTGATCTGCTTCCAGCTAACAATAAAAATTAAAGATTTCGATCTATGAAAAGCGTCGCAGTTCTACAAGTCTTGATAATGTAATACATAACGCGTATACATGTCTTACTTTTCTATTCTTAATTTTCGATAATATCGCAAAGGTTTGTTGCCAGATGAAAATGAAATACTCTTGAATCTTATCTGATGATGTATAACCTAGTGCAGTACACATTAAGATTCAGTTTAGTTAATCTTGGCATCTTGTGTATACATGAATGGATAAGTGGCGAAACCTCAACGCCACACCCAAAGGCTTCTTCTGGGGCGGCAGGAAATCGGTTTTCAAAAACAAAATCAAGAGATAGAAAATACCTTTCATCTATTGTGTGCAGGCCAAGATTCATGGTGAGGCGCGTGGCCCCCCATAAAATTCTCGAACAGGGCTATTAACGGCTGGGCCGAGGCAGTAATTGAAAGCGAGGTGGGGCACGTGCCCTCTTCGGGATGTCAAAGAGGTGCGCTTGCTTTTAATCGTACTTCATTGGCTGTTCTTGCTTTTTTTTTCATGTCCTTCACGAAGGACTGTGTGTATGTGCGTTAATTATGCAGGTAAGCAATCGAATGAAATACGAGAAGCTCTTATGAAATAAATGGTTTTATTTATTTTCTAACCCTACCTTTTCTATTGAATTTCTTAATCATGTTTGGAATTTGTGTTTTTATTGGTATTTGAAGTTTTTTTTTACTTTTGAAATTCAATGAGTAAAAAAAAAATTTTATAAGATAAAAAAAAGTTAAAACCCAGTGAAGGTTACTCTGATATTTAAAATAAACCTTTTATTTGTGAATTGTTTAAAGGAAGTTTAAACAACTTTAAAATATTGCGCTGTTTAAAGTTTTCATTGCCGTAGTTTTGTGTTTCTAATATTGGAAGAATGATGATATAGAGAGAGATTAGTGACTGGAGTATCAATTCAAGGGTGTTTCTTATTCATCACTTCAACGAGGCTCAAAATTTTAAAGCTCGTCACCAATTGTCTAAATGAATCAGGGGGGTACGAATAAAGCTCTTTTAAATCAAGAATTTTGCTATTATGTTAGCTTCAAAAGAGATTTTGCTTCTTAGCCACAACTATTTCTTTGTGTACTTCCTTTAAAACAGCCCCCCCCCCAAAAGGAAGCAAAGCTTAAAAATTTATCGTGACGTGTCAATAAGACCTGTATTACCGTTCAGCAGTGCTTAGTTTCCATATCCCTTTTCCTTAAGCTTTCTGTAAACAATCCCTTACCAAAATTTCTGTGAATTTTTTAGTTCATTGATTGATTGCTAACGGTTATTCCGAACGAGGGCTATTGGTGATGAACCGCGCAATTTTGACACATTCAAGTGACGAGGACGACCCTTAACTGACATTTCAGTCTCTAAACTACCACCTGCCAACATGAGGATTGCGAACCTGGACAGATTTTAACATGCATCAGCCCTTCTACGGAACGACTCTCTCGTGACATCAGGAATCGAACCCACGACTAGACAGAAGTAACATCGATCACTATTTCACGACCATGATACTCGGCTACAATTAAACAAAGAATATTTATTTTTGTAAATCTTCCGAATCAATGTGTCTGATCATAAAACTGACTTGCGCTTGAAATTAATTTTAAATACGATATTTACTTTCGAAAACTTTTCTAAAATGTAATGAAAATTGATTTCCTATTTCAGTGCCGAACATCCGAACTCCTCCTCCGTCGAGGACGATCCAGATGACCATTTCGAAGATGCGATTCAACAGATGGAGGCTTACGAATCCTTTCACAAGAAGTCACCCACCCACCACTTGGATGGCGCCCGTAAAAGTGCCAGGACCGCCAAGAAGAAGTCTTCGCGCTTTTGGCGAATTATTCGCGTCGCCGTGCCTGTACAGCTCACGTTAGTCCTGTTGTTCTGCTTGGCTTGTTACTTGGAGCCGAACTGTTGCGACAGGCTCAACAACTTCAGTTTTTCATTCACTCCACATTTGAGATACTTGAGAGGACCGCCACCCGTCTAAACATCCATTGGTTGTGGAGCGGAGAAACATGCAATTTTTTTTTAAATTAAATAATTTCATTTTAATTCAGAAAAACCGTCCATACGAAAAAACTGCCCTCAATATATGCTGCAATCAAGAAAACAGTGCCTTAGCATTAACATCAAAAAGGAACTTTGGAACTCATTTCATTATTTATTAAAAGTGTTTTTTAGAAGTACTAAATTGTCTGTTTAGTGGAACTTTCCCAACATGAATTATTTTGGAACTTTAAAATAGTCAATAATTCATTTTGAATTGTAATTTTGTGTTCCGGCTTTATAGGGAAACGTGTTAAAAGAAATGGCAAATTTTACACTTAAATATTTTTTCAATGGGGTATAAAAGCCAAATAAATAGGTTAATACAATTTTTGACTTTATAAAAATAGAAGAAAAATTTTTAGTGCACTTCATATACAGTCAATTCAAGACATATCACACAATTTTGACTATGTATTGAAATAATTTGGAAAAAAATTTAGTTTAGTATAACTTTTACATAATAAAGTACGCTAATTAAACAGCATCATCAAATCATCGAAATTGTGTCAAAACCTTTTTATAACAAATATGAAAGTGATTTGTCATTCATAAAAATTTTTGAAACTTTTGGAAAAAGTGACACTTGCTGTAGAAATATTGTTTAAAAAAGCGTGAGTTTTTTGCTGCTGCTTTTCTTGCTGACTATGTACTTGTAAACGTTTAGCTTATTTTAATGTGTTCACCATAAGATATTTTCCCTCATAATATTTGTGCTGTGCCTAATTATTGAAGTAATTACTGCAAAAGCAAATTTGAGAAATCCTACGAAAATAGGGGAAAATTTCGATACATATATACTCTCATTTTCTTCTCTTAACAATTTCCCCCTTAAAATAGGATTCTGTGTTTGTAATTTTTACTCCTATTTTTGATTCTTTGATTCAATTGAAATTCAAGTGAGCAAAAGGAATTATGTGGAAAATTTATACATTTTAGAAATTTACATTATAAATACTTCAATAAAATTTTTTGAATTATAAAATTTTCAAAACATAGTGTTAATTTTTCCTCTGTTTTGAATGATTAGGGTGTTAAGAGAGATGCGAATGTTCCAAAAGACAGCTTTATTTCTTCTAGTGACTTCTCTTTATACACTGAAGAATTGAAGCTTTGTTTTCATTAGTTTAAATATTTTAATTTTATACGATTGCATTGACGCATATCCAAAACAAAGTGAGTTGTTTCTTTTCGAAGGTAAGTAAAAAAAGATTTTAAATAGCTCAGCTTTTTCGTAAATGAATAGACAATGTGTGTGTTCTTTGTGGCAACGTAAAAACAAATGCTAAATAAGTAAAAAGATAGAGATTAATTTGTCTGAACCTTGTATTAATTTTTGTTAAAATTTGACACGAGAAGATGTTATAAAAGTTTAATAATCTTTTTTCCCCCCTTAGGAATTTTTAAAGCTCTAAAGCTAAATTGCCATGTGTGATGAATCAAATCGCTACACGCAGAGCTTATTCTATATGTAAGCGAAATATATTTAGCAGTTGTCTTTATGAACTAATAGTGAATGTGGAATAAAATACAAAATCCAAGTAATTTAGGGTTGCATAGCTCGATATTTAGGTGCCTCATTGCCTGCAAATTGGGTGGAAGGTGTTTTACCTAAAAATTAGTTTGAAAATCAAACAGAAAGGCTTCATGTCGTTCGTTGAATTTCTTTGTTATTTTCTTGATGTACAGACTTAAGCTTTTATGTTGTACAGCCACCAGAATCACAAAATCATCTCAGCTTTCCATTTTCATGAACAACATTTTAGAAATTTCTAGTCACAAATACCATTTATACAAATTTTAAATTTCATCCCATTTTAAAGCACCTGTCTCATGTATTTTCCATTCCCTGAAATATTATTTTATTAGAAATGTTCTTGAGCCATTCCATTGTATAAACTGTCCTATCCACGAAAGTGTCCACATCACTTGTTGGCGTTTCCTTTTTTATGGGATGAGTTACTTATTAGAGTGATATCTCGTTTCAGTATAACTTGGGTGAAAGGTGTTTTGCTTTCTTTTTATTTCTGAAAATAACTTGTTTTGTAGTTTATATTTGGATTAATATTACATGTCCTTCATGGAATTCATTCATTATTTACATTCATATAAAAATATAGCTTTTGTTGTTTTGTACCGTTTGTGCTAATAAAAGATATTTTACAGGAGATTTGTGTGTGTTTACTTATTTAACTCTTACTTACTGATCCCTTTACCTCCTTGAATACTGGCGTGTCCATGAGTTAATTGAAAATACAACATACTAACCCAATGATCCAACAAGGAAAATTATATTTATTCAGGAAAGAATGTGCATGAAATTCGTCTCTGAAGTGAATGAGAGGTCTGGTCAATTCATTAAATATTAATAGACATTAATATTTCTGAAATTTTTGAAAACTTATTTTCTTACAAAATGATTCGATTTATTGTATCTGAATAATTATAGATCATTTGTACATTAACATATACAATTTTTCAAAATCACACAAATTTTGAGTGCATTGTGCTCTTATTTGGATATTTTTAAAAAAAAAAAATTAAATCCAAAAATTAAAAACGCGTGCTAGCAATATAATTTGACAATATAAGCCTTGGGCCATTTAATTATTATAAATATCTACGATAAATAATAATAGATTTATATCGCTAGAATCTTGTTTTTATATTATTGCTATTGGTCACATTTTTTAAAAGAATTAACGAAGTTTTTTATTAATGTTTAAGTGCAATTATAATTGATATTAGACAACTCAATTAAAAAGCCTGAAATAAAAAGCGAAACAAATTAATTCGATTGCTTAACTGATTTTAAAAGTTTTTAAAATCTAGTCATTTATTATAGTATTCAATTAATATATTTAAATATATTTTTTCTTAATTTTGTGACTATGGAACTAAAAATATTGTTAGCCTTCACAATTCAAATGGCATAATACTAATATGGAAGAAAGTTAATTTTGATAGAGATATTCACATAAGTAGGTGTAAGTTGATGTAGCTTTTCCTGATTTTCAAGAGATTTAAGTTTCCATTAACAGTTCCCGTAAAAAATTTAGGTCGTTGTGTGTAGAACATTTTAATAAACTAAACTCATGAGACGTCTCTTTGTCAATAAATACAATCCAAACTATTAATCAATTCGCCTCACTGTTGTGCTACTTTTGCTTTTTACAGAAACCTTTTAAAAACATTTCTATATCAACAATAAGACACATTGGTAAAAAAGAATGCATTGCATCTATATGTATAATACGGTATTTTTAAATTAACTATTTTTAATAGCTTAAATTTGATTATTGATAACTTAATTTTACTTAAAATTCTAATATATCATATATATGTAAACTATAATTACAACTACCTTATTTCGATGCGCGTTAAAATTAAAGAAACGATGAAGTTATCAATATTAAAAGTTTTTTTCCTTCCACCACTACACATCACAAAATGAATACTATCTCAGTGATATATTTCAAGTATATAAATTAAAAGCCCATTGATGACTAAAATTTAAGACAAATATCCCAATTGTAAAATCCGGGGTACAATGTTTAGATTTGAGATAAGTCTTCGTCAAATGTACGGAAGCCTAAACTAAACGCGGAGCTCATTTTCAGACAGAAAAATGCCTCGGGTTTTCATGTAAATTTGCTACACTACGTACATTTATTTATATAACGTTTTTAAAATTTCAAAATTTTCGTAAATAAACAATTTTTTTATTTTAACACGAAAAGGAATCATTTAGCGTTACGATGTACACTGGTGTCCAAAAGTTAAGCATAATTGATAATTATGTGAATAAAGAAGGAACTGTAAATCAGAATGGCGGGAAGCGTGATATGCGAGTGTAAAATGGTTATAAAATAAGGAAGCAAATCAAAAGAATGATAATAATTAATTTTATTATCCAAAGTAGCAGTTTGAAAGAAAACTGAGCATAGCAAGGATTCACACTTTAAAGAAAAAATGAAAAAACATTAAATAAAATACTGATGCTGCAGTTTAATAAGGCGTGTGGTCACCTGTGGCAGCCAGGCACGCTGCACAGCGATTTACCATACTTGCTATGAGATGATTAATGAGTTGTGGGCTCAAACGGTTCCAAGCTTCTTGGAGAGCTCTCTTCAGTTCTGTAACGGAGCTTGGTGGGCGCGAAAGGGCTGCAATTTGTCTCCCGAGCATATCCCATACATGCTTGATAGGATTTAAATCAGGGGAGTTCGCAGGCCAAGACGTGATGGATGTTTTCCGTTTCAAGGAAGTTATCAATCAGCACCGCTCGGTGACATGGCGCATTATCATTCATGAATATGAAGTCAGGACCGACAGCAACTCTAAACAAGCGAACATAAGGCTCAAGAACTTCGTCTCTCTATCTTTGAGCAGTCACAGACCCCATGTCAAAGAAATGGAGGTCTGTGCGACCGTCCATCATGATGCCTGCCCATACCATTACTCCCCTTGATGGAAAATGACGTCTTTCCGTTATGTTTCTTGGTTCAGAACGTGTTCCACGTTCTCTTCATATCGTTACCCGCCGAGAATCACTACTCAGACTAAACCGGGACTCGTCACTGAACATCACATTGGCCCATTCTCCCACACTCCGATATTGATATTTTAAACTCCAGATCAAACGAGCGCGTTTATGCGCAGACGTGAGGGGAATGCAAACTGCTGGTCTTCTGGCATACAGGCCAGCATGCATGACAGTCCTCCTGTAAACAGTTTGTCTCGAAATTCTTATTCCTGTGGCGATTGTGAGCGCCAAACCCAGTGCTCTGGTAATACTGCCCCACTGACGTCGCGCACTTATTACACGGTATCGGTTTTGGCGAGGGGTTGTGACTCTTGGTCGACCTGATACTGGTTGTCGGGTAACATCTGCCGTTCTTTGAGACCTCTGCCACAGTCTTGAGATCACAGACTGGTCCACATTCAGAATTCGAGACACTTCGGTTTGTGATCGTGAGGATTCCAGCATTCCAACGATTCTTCCTTTCGTAAACATGTCCAATTGGCGTCTTTGTGCCATCATTCACCTTGTTTGATGGTTAACAACAATACTTCGCACAGTAGTTGCACGAAATTTGTCTGAACTGCCTATGCTGCGTGAATCTGCTTCTCCGCGTTTCGACATGCGCCGGTGTTTCGCGCGGGACGTAGTCGACTGTGAAGTTTTGCATAAACCCAATGTTTCTTTTTCACCCAATTAATATCCGCAAGAAATTTGGATTAGTTTTATCAATATTTATTCCATGTTTTTCGCATTTTACGAATGATGCCTAACTTTTGGACACAGGTGTAGGAGAAGGAACGCGAAACACATTTTACACCAGAAAAAATGGGTCAACAAATTTAAAACTGAGTGGTGAGCTTTTTATCGCCACGGTCCGTTAAATGGGTGATAATTTTACCATGGCCCGCGCTGAGGGTGGGACTTTGATTGTTTATATTTAAGATGTATTTAAATTTTTTTTAATTTAATTTTTTTTAAATACATCCCTCACAATAAAATACAGTTAACCAGAAAATGAATATGAAATGATTTAATATGGAATATAAATTATTTTCCATGGAAAGTCGCAAAAACCCGAGAGAAATACTGGGGGGGGGGAATAAATAATTTAATGATCCTTGAGCGACCCGGTACTATTTGATCTATGAACTGGTACAGGTCCGGGGATTAAGGGTTACTGCTCTACAGAATAACGAGAAACCAGAATGTATTATTAATGTTGAGGTCCAAAAACTATTCGAAATACGGAGACTTAATAAGCCCAAAGCTATTGCCAGTTTTGAATTCAACGGAAAACTCTTGACTCTATTTATCGTATAAATATTAATTTTTGATAATTGTTTGCTGGGCCTTTAATGGGTATTTCTATATTAACCTCATTTCAGCAATTTATCGCTAAAAGACAACCCATTCTCTATTCTGATATAATAAGCTTTTCGGTTATATTTTTCATTCTATAATTCACCAAAGGTCACCAACGCACGTTTAAATGACGACGAACCTCGTATTTTTAAACCATGGTCAAATAATCCAGTCGCATGGGATACGTAAATACTCTTCCAAGTATATTTTGCTTATACAGAGAAATTCTTATTACATAGAAAACTTGTTTTTCATAAGTCTGAAATTGCTTCCCAAGAAAATTCGAGCATAAAGTTGAAAAATCTGTCAAATCAATTATTTTTGGTCAACAAATAAAAAAAAAATTGAAGTGTTTTCCATGAAACTCTTCAATAAGCTTCTGTCAAGGACAGTGACACCCTGCCTCTACTCAGAGAGAAAAGATTTATAAATCATTTCAAATGTCAACTCTTGACAAACAAAGAGAAAAGAACAGATTTGGCAGGTGATTTTGTTCTAGGGCAACTTTAATAATGTAGAGTTTCTTTCTTTTTTTGAGGTTTTAATCATTACATTCGATTAAAAAAATGTTTCACTGGTTTATTTTAGTGTCACGATTCATTAATACTCTTGAATTGTAAATAAAATTTCTTTTGGGATGATTATTTCGAATAAAAATATAAGAAAGAATGAATGAACGGTATATACAAACTTGTATTAGTCTGTTATGGAATTAAACAAGCAAGCAACTTCAGAAAGAAAAATAATTCAAAACAAATGAATTATAACGTCCTTCGTTAAATTGAAACAATCAAATGTTTTATCGGGTCCTTGAAATGCAAAAAGACTAAACATGAGACTGAAAAGTTAAAAAAAACAAGATATTTCCCATTTGGGAATGAAACAAAAGCTCCAACAGAAAAATTTAAAAAAATCAAATCAAAATTTGATTTTCTAAAGCCTTTTTTTACGAGATTCAAGCAAAAAAATGTATCGAATTGCTCGCATTCCTTTTGGTATTAGCATTAAAACAATGAGGAAAAAAAAGAATTTATGTATCATTTAGAAGTATGCAGTGTTATACTTAGTCAAAAAATGACAAATGCTTGGTGGTTATTTTTTTTCCCCCAACGCCAGTTATTCTCAACAAACATCTCATAAAAAGCAAAACTTGCTATTTGCTATTGCAAAAAAGCTATTTGGTGACGGACCTCGAATTTCGATCTTCGGCTGAACAATTTTAAATGTCACTCCTCGTTCTAACTTCTACGCCATACCGATGATAGCCCTTTTAGATTTAATTAAATTTAGAAGATTTGAAGAGCATCTGTGTCTTGCTATAGGGTGACTTTTGATGCGATTGAAGTACAATCAATGGAACAAAAAGTATTTAATGACACAATAAATTTTCGAGCGAACTTCCCACAAAGATATATGTAAATATATTTCCTGATTTCACTGAAGAAGACTAAGCATTTTTGGAAAGGAACTTGTGTACTTTAAATACAAATACAAAAATGGCATCTTCAATTATAGGTATGAAAGGAGAAACAGAACCAACCACCTTATTAATTGATCATGATATAAAATTATGCAACTCTTCGCCGGAAGTCCTTATCCGATCTCTCTGCAGAGCATAGGTTCCCAATCTTTTTTGAACTGGCGTCCCCTTTTCTAGTAAATATTTCGATACCGCCCCCTACCACTCTAGAGAAATAACAGTGTACATAATACATGAAAACAAGAGGTGAATATTAAAAAAATATCCTATTACTAATAGAATATATTTTTCAATTTCATTTTTTTCTAAAGACCCAATTTGTTTACTTACGAATTTGAAATAGGCATTGCGACAAATATATTTAAATGTGTAACATTATATATTTTAGTCATAGACAGGATAGTGTTGGAATTGAAACGCGCTACTGAATTTTTTCTTCATTTAAAAGTGTGGAATAAAAGTTTTAGCTTACCTGTTATTAAGCCAGTCAGGGGTTTTGATGATACGAAGTAATTCATTGCTATCAAAATAAATATAAATTGAAAGTTTCAGCCTTTAAAGAATCACACGTTAATTCCTGGTTAACATATTTAATTATGTTTCTTGGATAATATACGTAATGAAATGCAGTTGACGAAACATGTTTCCTACTGCTCACAGACAGAAAAACGTAGAAACGAACAAGAAGCATGTAGAATTATAAAATCTGTTACTTATTGTCAGATACTTAAGTAAGAATAAAGATAGCAAGAATAGACAGCACTAACAGAAAATATAAAAAATGCCTACTACTATAGTCTGATGTCAATTTGCTTTTTTTTTTAAATTTGTAGGTTCTTGAAATGTATTTATGTGTATATCTTAATAAGTTTTTCATCAAAATCCACTGTATCCTCGAACTACCGAAATATGTGAATTTTTCGTACATGTGATATAGAAATATTTAAATACATACAATCAATATAAGTAACAGTTACTTTTATCTTTAGCTATTACAATCACAGTTAATGCTATATCATTCATTTATTATTTTTTTTTTTTTTTTTTTTTTTTTTTTTTTTTTTTTTTTATTTAATACAGTTTACTTTTGTTAGTTTAATCTGCCCAAGCCCCTCCGTGCCATCTCAACGCCTCCTAATTTTCTCTGGGTCTTTTACTGCCTCCCTGAAGGAATCAAACGCCCACAAGGGGGCGTTATTGCCCTCGTTGAGAACCTATGCTCTAAAGCGACTTTGTGAACTAATCTTTAAATTAAAATTTTATGCATAAAATACTTTGTCCATCATTTTGGAATATTCTATTTCTGAATGTATTTCTATTGAATGAAAGCGTAAAATCTATCTTAAATGCTAGCACACAGAAGAAAGTAATTTTTCAAATTCTTCCTTCTTTCAGAACACAAACAAATGAAAAATATCACAAACTAGCCCCGTTACCCGTTCACTTCACTGAGTGTTTAATAATGTTGTATGAATATATATCGTTTTTTTATATATATGAGTTATTTATGCCCAAATCCTAACATTAAACTTTCGATTATGATTCGACTCCCACCTCTTGATTTAAAAAAGGACACAGGACTTCTAAATAATCTATATATATAAAGGACAAAAGCGACTCACTTACTGACCGATTCATCACGATATCTCCGAAACTATTCTGCCTCCAGTCTTGAAATTTGGTAGGCATGTTCCTTTTATGGAGTAGAGATCCGCTAAGAACGGATTTTTTTGCAAAATTCGACCTCAAGGGGCGTTACAGTTAAGGAGCGGTATAAATAATTAGTTCTATTTTTAAACTACTCGACGTACAATCTTGAAATTTGGTAAGCGGAATACTTTCATGGGTGTAAAGATCTGCTATATAATGTGTTTTGTATAAATCGCCCCCCAGGTGGACGGGGGCTCAAAGGGCGTTATGGATAATTTTTTCCTTTTTTTAAAATTTATTAGACACACAGTCTTCACATTTGGTAAGCAGATTTGTTTCATAGAGTTCAGAACCACCACAAAATGGATTTTGCGAAAATTAACCCCCAAGTTTCATTTCGGGGGATTAAGGGCGTAATAGATAAATATTTCCGTTTTTAAACTTTGATCTACCTGCTTGAAAATTAATAGGCTTGTTCCTTTCATGGAATAGAGTTCCTCTAACAAAGAGTAAAACGAAAATCGACCCCTAAGGAGGGTTGCAAGGGGTCAAGGGGAGGTATATAAAAAATTCCTGTTTTTGAATAGTTAGACCCAGTTACTTGAAATTTGTTAAGCATATTTCTTTGGTTGAATAGGGATCCACTAGGAATGTTTTTTACGGAAATCAACTCCTGGTGGGAGCAGGGGGTTATTGGGGCGTATTGACAAAAAAAAATCCTTTTTTTGAACTACAAGGACTATAATAATGGAATTTGGTCTGCATTTTTCTTTGGTTGAATTTTTATCCGCAAAGAAAGGTTATTTTAGAGAACGACTCTCAACGGGATTACAGGGGGTATTAATAATAAGAGTTTCGTTTTTGCTCTATTAGATTTAGACTTCGAATTTGGCTTGCACATGTTTATTTTACGGGGTAGAGTTCCACCAAAAATTGATTTTGCGGAAATCCACTTAGTTGCGAAAGTGCTAACATCATTCTATATTTCAATTTTAGATTATCAGAAAATACAAATTAGAAGTTCGGTCTTTTTTATTTATCAAGAGGAAAGAGTTACAGGTATAAGTATGTTTTTCAATACAATCGAATTCTTAATGCTATAGGACTTAGATATCAATAATATATATAATTATATATTCCTGATAAAAACAGTTTATATTTTTTATAAGACACCCAGCGAAGCGGGTGGGTAACGGTTTGTAATTTCTTAATCTGAAGTAAATTTATCTCTTACGCTGCCGTAACCCGCTCCTTTAAAGTAGATTTTCACAAAACCTGTTTTTAGACGATTTCTACTCAACCAAATAAAAATCTATGAATCTTTTTTTGTCAATAAGCCCCAGTAATTACCCGCTCCCTCCAAATAGTCGATTTTAGAAGATTTCTAGTTCATGTAAGAAACATGCCTACCGAATTTCAAGTCAGCAGTTTTAATAGTTCAAAAAGGGAATATTAATCTATCATGCTCTTTGACCCTCAAACCTCCTCTTGGAGAGAAATTTTTCAAAATTCGATTCGTAGCGGATCTGTGCACCATGAAAAAAAACGCCTGCCAAATTTAATCAATGTCGGTCTGAAAGTTCAAAAAGGAAAAAATTATCTATTACACCTCTTAACCACTCTCAATCCCTTTTGGGAATTAATTTTCACAAAATCCTGTCCTTAGCGGATTTCTACTCTGTGACAGGAATATGCCTCCTTATTTTCAAGTCCGTAGATCTAATAGTTCCTGAGATATCATGATGAGTAAGTCGCTTTTCTCCTTTAAATTTATAGATTTTTTATTACGAAAGAACATGAGAACAATTAGCAACGGACCCCATCATTTTGATTCATGGTAAATTGACGACATCTGTGTTCGCGCCCTTTTTTCAAACTTCCCCACCACAATAACATGAAGACTTAGAGCCTCGACAGATTCAACTTCCATCGAGTTAGTGACCATAACCACTCTGCTATCACGTCACATCTAGAATATCAAAAATAAGGAGTTATGACGTCTGCTCAATAGCAGAACTCCCATCATTTATACGTGTCAAGATTGACGTATGGAGGGTCAAGTTTTCCAAATGGGACATTGGGTCTCCAGAAAGCACTGGCTGTTCTTTCCTTACACCTGGGGCATAACATGTGATGACTGTCTCAGATAACGTCTTTGATGTCGCCACACCTTTTCTCTCTCACTGACCTATAGACGACTGCTTGCCAAAACGCTTAATAAGACGAAAGTTGCGAAAAATAGCATCTTTTTGTTGGGTTCCCCTTGCACATATGGGATGCAGACAACGTAAATGGAGAGTTTGTTCGGCAGGCCTAGACAAAGATGCACCCTCAGTGTAAAAGTGACATGATAATTTTTGCCTCCAGATGGTGGGATTGATGCCGTTTCGTAGTGGGGATCAAACGTGCCGGCCTATTGATTGCACTCACCAATGGAGAGGGACTACGGTGAGGAGATCCGGGTGAAAATGTGTTACACCTGCCAATGAGAGGTGAATGGAGGCCTGAAAGTGATCCACCCCTGGAGTTTAAAGGGTCAGCTCGGAAATGAAGAGGGACTTTTGATCTCCATCCATTGGCTGAATTTTTTCGCTCTTCAAGTTTTGAGTTTGCGGGTGTAGCCGCGCTTAAGGACCTACTGGTGAACTTAGCCGACTAATGAACGTTGCCTAAGGAATAATACGACTTTTTTAAAACTTAAAATAATATATACATTTCCCCGCATTTTAGTCAGTTTTTTTTTGAAAGTTGTAAAAATGTCAACTCAAGTAAAGAAAAAGTGCATTTAAGGCATTTTATGTTGTTTGAGTTCTAAAAAGGGAGAAACACGATGGAGGTGAAAAGAAATTTGTGTAACGTACTTGGAGAGGAAGCAGTGACAACTCGAACATGCCAAAATTGGCTTCTGAATTTTCGCTCGGGTGATTTTTCTTTGAAAGCTGAATCCAAATCAAGAAGGCCATCAGACGTCAGTGACAAAATGGTACGCAGTATGATCAGCACAAATCCTACGCTTCTATAAAAGTGGTCCTCAAGCTTGGAATTTATCATACTGCTTTGGATTACATTAAAAAAAAAAAGGCTTGATTTCGGGTCCAAACTCTGTTTGGGTGCCACATGAACTAAGCGAAAAAAATTTAATGGAGAGAATTTCGATATATTCTTCAAATCTTGCTTGTTACAAAAGGGAACAGTTTTTGGATTACTTGGTGACTGTTGAGAAAAAGTGGACAGTTTATAAACACGTGGTTAGAAAAAAAAGCAAATGTTTACAAAGGGGAGATACCATCATCTACATTTAAAGCTTACGTGCATCAAAAGGTTGTGTTGTTGGTGAGATAGCCAGGGTACAGTGCACTCTTAGTTGTTGTCGTGTATGACAAAGTGAAAAGGTATATATAACAAAATAAAGATATAGTCAAATATTGCCAAAGGCGTGAATCACTGCTGTGGCAACATCCATGGCGTGATCCTAGTAGAGGATGTCCAGGCTGTAGTCATTGTCTATTTCAAAAAGGGCACCAACAATGGAAGGACAGCTAAAAAGGTGTTTGGTATCCAGTTCGTGACTGGGCAGTGCCTGCATTCCAGATATGATCTGGATCCATCGGGCAGAATCTTCATGCCCTTAAAAGGCTTTGTCCTTAGTCTGGTTATAGCTGTCGTAATTTCTCTGCTATAATTTAATTCTGACAGCGATAATTTTTTTCGTGGGTTTGAGCACTATTAGTTGCTGGAAGAAAATGAAATGGTCATTACCGTTCAAAACTTGATGTTTTCAACAAAGAAATTCAACATAAACGTCCCTCTTTGGCCAACAGAAAAGGTGTGATTTTTCATTACGACAATTTTAGATTACAAGCGGCAAAAAACGCCGCATAAAAAATTGCAGAATTGGGATGGGAAACTTTACCTCAGACAGCATATACTCCCGATATTGCCCCGTCTGACTATCATCTGTTCAGATCGCTGCAAAGTTTTCTTGATGGAAATAACCATGTAAATTATGAGGGTGTCCAAATGGTAGTGGAAGAGTACTTTGTCTCCAAAACAGAGTACTTCTTTTCTACGGAGTTAAATAAGCGCTCAGAATTCTGGCAGGCAGTTGTAACAAACAAAGAACATTATAATTTAGTTTTAAATAAAAAGCGAAACAATTTTTTTTCCTGTAAATCGACAAAACTTTTTCTTACACCCAATAGAATGAACTGGATTTCATGATGCACTAATTTTCTTGTTGGAGCAGGGTTAAGTCAGATAGTCCTTGTATGTCGAGATCTTTGGAGCTAGTGTAGACATGAACCATATTAAATTCAGTACTTACACGCGCACATTCAACGTAACTCGTAAAATCTTTGGCGATTAATATCTGACAGGCAGCTAATCTTGGGGATAAATCGCTGTTGTGTGAGCCTCACACGTAAGTATCTTATATTCAATGGGATATGTACATCGTGAATGACCACTACTGTAAGGTGTCGGTTTATCCATTGGGCGCTTGGAGCGGGCACCCAGGGTCTCGGGGCCCGAATAAGTTGAACTTAATCAGTTTTTCTGGTAATAAACTTCGATCCGCTAGTGTCAAGGGTCTGTAGATCTTCTGCACTTAGGACCTAAAATTAGCTTACACTATGTGAATTGCAATAATTTAATCCAGTAAAACGAGAGGCGCAATCATATATGTTTAAGGTGTATCAGATCAAGGTATTCTATTTGAAAATTGTTAAATTATACATCTAAGGGGAAACTGTTAATATTAAAGTGCTAATTTGTTAAACGAATGGCAATTTTCTCGCCTTATAGGCGTTTCACAAATTCCTGTAAATTAATTAAATTTGAAAGTAAAGCTTTATCAGATTTTGTAATATTTATTTTTAACTAAACGTTAGGCTTGAAAAAAAATTTTTTTTTGTAGCTTATATAGAGAATACAACTTTCATTTTTTAAAGTTTAAAATGTGAAAATATTCAAGGTTTTCTCCCCCCCCTCTTTCTGAACATTTTAATGCCAGATCAGTGAAAAATAACTGATTTCTTAAAATTCTGATTTATCAAAAATAAAACGTACAGATTTCATCAAAATCATAATTTATTTAATGTTTATTTCTACTATTTCTTTTGATAATGATTTTTTCTTTTGCTGGATGCCTTTTTAAAATTTTAACGATTACTTGAATTTGATCGACATCAATTATAAAGTAATAAGCAAAATATTAAGTTTTAACGCTCAGATTTAAGTCAAAGAAGGTTTCTTGTTTCTTCACTATCTATAATGCAGTTGGAAAAAAATTTGACCCCTCGCCCACAAAAATTTCAAAATGTAATTGATAAACGAATTTTTATAATTGGATTCATTGTTAAATAATTACCGCATTTCAAAGCTAAATGAGAATCAGTGGGGACGAACTTCGTAATTTTAAACCACGATTAATTGACACCTGTGATGACATACCACTCTGCAAACTTCCACACCACGTCACTTTGGGGCAGGACTTTGATCTTCGACGGATTTAACGTACTCTAGTCCTTCCTTATGCCGGGTCTATAATGACACCAGGATTCAAACCCACAACTGGACAAATGCAATGCGATCAACTCAACCGTGATTTTATTACAACCTTTAAATGTTAAAGTCCCTTGTATAAAAAACAAAACAGTAGGAAGTTCACAGAGGCAATGGCATACAAAGACTTTTACATTCTAAAAACAAATAGATGAATGTGTGAATATAAACGTCGTAATTTAGCTACACGAGGGCTTTTGGAGACGAACCTCGTCAATTTGAACCATGGTCAAGTGACGAGGATGGCACCTGAGCTAGCACCCTCTCTCCTAATTTCCACACCACACCAACGGGCGGAAGTTTGAACTTCGACAGATTTAACGTTTACAACGGGTCTTCAGCGGTACTAGGCTAGTGAGGAGAGGGGGTACCAGCTTAAGTATCGTCCTCGTTACTTGACCATGGTTCAAAATGACGAGGTCCGTCGCAAAAGCCCTCATGTATAGCTGAACAGTGATACGTTAATATTCACTCACTCAGGGGTACTAGGCTTGAACTCATGAAACGTTGGCCACAAGTTCGTAGCCGCGGTAGCCAAGTGGTCAAAGTATCGGATCATGGCTGGCGTGTCATGAGTTAGAGCCCAGTACCATTGAAGACAAGCCGTGTCGGGGAGCGATGCACATTAAACCTGTCGAGAGCTTAAACGTCATCCGTTGGTGTGGTGTGATAGTTAGGAGAGGGAGGTGCCAGCTCAGGTGTCGTCCTCGTCACTTGACCATGACTCAAAATGATGAGGTCCGTCGCCAAAAGCCCTCGTGGAGCTGAACAGTGCGATCTTAATATTCACTCACTCACCATGGCCAACACATAGATGAGAGCATCACGAGGGTTATTGCAAAAACTTTAAAAAAAATTTGATCTCTGGAGGGGGTTGGGGATTCAACCTCCCTTCTCCCTTTTGTACGCCTCTGCACTGAATTTCCATTTATGCTTCAAATCTATGAGAACAATCGTAAGTACTCCGTAATTAGTTTACCGTAATCATCATCAAGTTTTAAGTAATATTTTTTTATATCCCGCAGGACTAGTCCAATTTAGAAACATTCCATTTGTTTTCAAAAGCTATTTTCATTTCTATGAGTATGGAAATGAATTCATTACTTCACAAAGCAGGAAATGTACAATATTTAGTCAAGTGACTTAAGCGAAACTCTCTTTAATTAAACAATATCTCAAAACAAAACTAATCAAACGTTCTAAATGGAAGAATACACTCGAAAATGAATACGAAACCACCCTCTGCGCTAATTGAATTTACTGCGCAGCCGTCCACGCATCCATTACACACACAATTCATTTCCTCATCGAAATCTGTTGATCCCTCCCAGAAACGAACCACACCCCAATTTCGAATGGAACGTTTTTCAACAATGGAATGAAAAAAGGAGGGGGGGGGGGAGAGCGGCTCTCCCAACTTCTCTTCAATCCAGAGGTTCCCAGATTTATAGTGCCTCGCAAACGGAGAACAATTACGTCAAATTAAGAAACATTAAATGCCATTTAAAATAGGAGCGCTGAAGGCAGATTTATAGCACAAATCATAAAGACCGGTCGTTGAATTCGCAAAGTCATTCCTCATTTCGGTCTAGGCACCCTTACTACCGTCTGGAGGTGTGGTCCTGCCCCTTTTTTTGAGGGAGGATATGCATTCGATTGGGGATGAGAGCGTGTGATAGATGTGTGTCGCGCTCTTGATGTATGTGATGTCGGACACGGTTCCCTTGTTGAAAAATGGCAGAGGAAATTCATAAGTAAAGATGAGGAAGCACAGTGACATTTAAATGTATGGACGGTCATTTGCATATCTAACCATTCGTTATAGTTCGCTCGTTTTAAGGTTCGGATTTGTTTGTATTCTATTACATTTAAAGCCATAAATATTGAGCTACTTCTGTGCCACTTCGGTAGCCAAGTGCCTTGAGCACTGATTTTTGATGCAACTGACTTTCGATTTATTTAATTTGGTTCGAGTCGCATTAGAACTGCATAATAAGCTTTGGTGGATTGATTTTATGGTCTAGAGGTTTTGTAAGGTGATCCTAAAGATCATTGCAATAGAATCTTGTGTTAGGGTGTTAAGAGCTTGACTTTACAAAAGACACGTTTTTGATAGAAAAACTGTACCGTTTTTTCTGTAAATGTGAAGCCTTACAAGTCATAACTGTTTATTATACTGTGTTTTAGCGCGTTTTTCACATAGTGTAACAAAAGCGCTATTAGGACGCAAAGTTCGTCTTCGTCCCATATTTTGTCGTACCTTTTTCTCAGCCAATAAGCAACCAATTGACCTCGGGTTTTCGGCATTTGGTCGCATTTGTGCCTTAGATGAGCCGAATCCTATTTAAATTTCCCCATAGTTTTCCCGAATTTTCCTAGAAATTTTCCTGAATTTCGCTAGTTTATAGTGAAAAACAAGCTAAAATTACTTGGCCATGCCAATGATTGATATCTCGTTTAAAAACATTCCATAGGGGAAATCTCTCTTCCCTTCATTTGTAATACTTAAAGTCCTATATAGCTTCTTAGAGGAAAATTAACGTCGCACTAAAAAGCTGCATGAATATTATTGGCGATTGACCTCATAATTTTGAGCCTTGGTCAAGTGACGAGGACGACACCCAAGGACCTCCATTCCCTAACTTCCACACCATGCCATTGGGAGGTCGCAGTGCCTCGACTAAGTCCTATATAGCATTACTGCATAAAAGACGAAATATGGAACACATTTTGAAATACGAATTCTACGCGCCAAGTTATTTATGTTCGCTAAGATTGGCGATAGCAATATGATATGGTTACCTTGATGTTTTTATCGTGTGGCCATATGGTTGCCATGGGAATGACGTATATTAAAGCATTTTTTTTTCTTTCCGCAGTTACCCTGTGGCCGCAAAGGCCAAGTGGTCTAGGCATCGCATCACGGCTAGCGTGTCATGAGTTCGATCCCAGTAACCACTAAAGATCCGCCGTGTAGGGGTGTGATGCACGTTAAATCTGTCGAGAGCTCAAACGTCCTCCCGTTGGTGTGGTAGTTAGGAAAGGGGGGTGCCAGTTCAGGTGTCGACCGCGTCACTTGACCATGGTTCAAAATTACAGCGGACCGTCACCAAAAGCCCTCGTGTTGCTAATCAGTGCGACGTTAATACTCACTCACCCGCTGTTACCCTATTAATATAAGATAATTTGAATTCGATTTCTTTAAAAATGTAACCATTTTCATTGCAATCATTTTTCAAGCTACTGCTTTAGTTTTCTGCACAGGATATTTTTTGAACGAACTATGAACTATAGCTGCAAATCGCGCATTACCACTTTATTTTACTTTTAAATAACGCATTTTTAAACGTTTATTGTTTGATGAAATTCTTTAAAGTAACTCGCAGTTTTTGGAATATTGCAAGTTATCAGCAATTATTAATTGATTTTCATTATTAATTTTAAATATGTATATACTTATACAATGCAATTATTGTAATTATTACATAATGCAATCGTTATTACATGTGATAATTATATTATTTTATTTATTTATAATAGTTATAATATTATTTATTATAACTATTGTATTTTCTTATCCTTATTTTTATTTATAACTTGTTTATTATATTATAGGAATATTTTACATATAATAATTACTATTTAATATATGATTTTCATATATAATTACTATTAACTTATATGATTATTATATATAATTATCATTACATAATATTATATGAATATTATGTAATTGCTAAATTATATTATGATTGTTATTTATTAAATATTATTAATAAACATAAATCTTATTATATTGTATTATTTTATTCATTATTGATTTTAATATTGGTAACTTTCAATCTATTCCTATATTCTTTATTTGAAATACATTTCAAAATATTGCTTTAAAATTAGTTTCCTGACGAATTGTTACCGCTACACCGCCATCTTGGATTCCATATCACTCGATAACAAGCGCTGCTTGGCACGATTATGGAATCACGTGCCATATCAGATACCCCCTATATCAGATAACAGCGCTTGGCTGCGTAGCACCCTTGTATCAAATTAGCACTAAAACCAACCATAACACTTCTAATAATCCAAACCGCATTTATTATACATATAGCATATGGTGTTGTGCATACTAATTGCTGTCGATATTTAACAAAGATATAATTTTAAAAAAACTTAAAAATAACCTATTACGGCATGTGATATGCAACAAAACTGAATTATACCTACAACTAGTTTAATATGAATGCATATACATAGGATATGCAAATAAAATCATTCAACACAAAGTTATGAGTTCTGCTAAAAAAAAAAGACATTTATATTAGCAAAAATTGATACCTACGTTTTAAATAGTCGATTAATTTCTTCAGATCAAAAAATGTCGCCAAATATCGCATGATATGCAGTTAAAAGTGGAAAACTATATTCTCGCTAGTGTTACAAAATTATAGCATTCGGCGACGTCTTTTGATTTGGTGAAATGGGTCGACGGTTTAACACGCAAGTTCCAAAAAAAAAATTATGATGTAATTTAATTAAATAACTCACGTGACTAGGTAGAGAAGAACATCCTGTTCCAGTTATTTATGATGAGTAATCGGCAGCAATATTCCACATTTAGGCCTTAGTTGCTCCTATTCACCTTAATTTCTTGAATTTATCAATCTTAGTTGGCTGTGCTTGGTAGTAGGTCTTCGGATGAAAAACACACGGATGAAGTTTCATTGACAATATATCTTGTCAAATTAATCACTTTGAGCACACAATGGTATTTAATATTATAGTTTAATCATTTAAGTTCCATTACAGTATAGCTGCAATGTCCCGGAATCGTAATAGTCTGTTGAGAGGTATTTTAATATTTCTTTCGCAGTTGGGTATACAAAACCTTTGATGTAAACCTCTCAAAGCTACATAAGAATGACTTCAAAATTTTACTGTGGTGTGGAAACTAGGATAGATCCGATTTCACCTGATCATGGCCAAAAATTATGAAGTCCATCGTCATTGAACATTCAAAAAAACACTGGAATATTGCCTTTTGGTATAGAAAAATAACCAATTTTTAATTGGTTGATGGGTGAGTTGGTTGGAATGAATGAATCTCGTACGAGAAATAAAATCACTACAGGCCCATATGTCATAGTTTTCAAACACGACCTGAAGACGAGAACGCGATATCTGCCTTGTCACCTCCCTCACCACGTCAACGCTAGGTTTTTGAGCCCTGAAAAATTAAAGGTGCATTAGCTCTGCTCCTCAACGAGTATCCGTATTCACTACTTCCTAACTACATTATTAACCGTGCTTCTTAAGCAGCAATTATAACGCTCGGGAGTTATTGTATATTAAGGGCGGGGGAGGGGATTCTTCGTTCAGTGTTAAAGAATAGGACCCGAATTTTAAATTTTTTTCCAGATACAAAAGAAATGAAACATTAATATTATATTCTGGCTTCACTATCCTTTGGATAAAGAATTATTTATTTTAGCATACTATTCAATTTAATCTGAGTTGATAAATTTTCTCTGGCATAAAATACGTTTCATATTTTTTTCTCCTATAACGTTATGCTAAATGAGTTATCACTTTACATGTGTGTTTAAAAGGGAAAAGTAATAATTTATGAATATTTTGAAATTATAAAAACGTTATATTATCAACAGATGTATAAAATACGAAAATTTAGATAAATTTTCATGAAAATTCGAGACATTTTTCTGTTTGAAGACGTGCTCCGAGTTTAGTTCAGGCTCTTGTACATTTGGCGAAAACAGCCTTGTCGTAAAAGCTACATTAGGGCTATTGGCGGTGGCCGCGGTAGCCAAGTGGTCAAGGTATCGGATCATGGCAGGCATGTCATGAGTTCAAACCAGTACCACTAAGGAACCACCGTGTAGGGGAGCAATGCACGTTAAATCTGTCGAGAGCTCAAACGTCTTCCCATTGGTGTGGTGTGGTAGTTAGAAGAGAGGGGTGCCAGCTCAGGTGTCGTCCGCGTCACTTGACCATGGTTCAAAACGACGCAGACTGTCCCAAAAGCTTTCATTTTGCTAAAACAGTGCGACGTTAATATTCATTCACTCACTCAGGGCTATTGGCAACCAATCACATAATTTTGAGCCATGATCAAATGACGAAGACAACACCTGAGCTGACACCCTATCTACCACACCATGCCAACGAGAGGACTTTGAACTCGACAGATTTAGCATGCTTCATCCTCCTTCTATACGGCAAATCTTCAGAGGCACAGACTCGAACGCAGGACACAACGGCCACGAGTTCGGGACCATAACCACTAGGTTGTTAGTGTCACTCAAAATTTTGAATCATGATCAAGCAAAGAAGTCGACACTTGAGATGCCCCCTCCCCTCTTTCAAGCTTCTACATTATGCCAACTTTAGGACTTTGAATCTCGACAATTTGACACGCATCCGTCCTTTTACTCCGAAGTTCCTTAGGGACACCAGAATTCGAACCCATGATTCGACATGAGCACTGCTGGCTACGACTTCATGACCATGACTTAGATTTTTGGAGGGATGAACTCAAAAAATGTGTATTTCCCCAAAATTCTAAATACAAGGACGATACATAACAGCATTCTGAGGAATTAGCTTTCCACTAATTAGTTGGCTTGTTAGTTGTATTTCGCTGGGACCATAATTCGCCAAGTTGTGCCAAACACTCGTTAATTTACCACGAACTAATTTTATCCTGTAAATAAATAAGTAATGTAAAAAAAATAAGTCAATTCCTACTTAAGTCAACAAAGAAAATTTGTATTTAGTTACTTTTTATTAAATAGTTACAATTAATATAAATATGTATATGTTACTGGCAAAGTATGAAATCCGGCATTCTATACATTGCCTAGGCATTGTATAGAATTCCTGAAACTAGCCGGCAATCTTTGAAATGGTTCATATTCCACATATTGCTTAGGCATTCTATAGACTGTCAAGTGAGAAAACGGCTAAAGCATGAAATACCCCTCCGATTCGTTTCAAATATTGCGTGGAAAGACACGAGACTTTTAAAACGTCTCTCAGGCTCAGAATTTGTCAATTGAACATTGCGATTTGTTCGGCAGAGCCAAAATACTCAATTTTTGTTTTTTCTTGTGCTGTGTGAAAATGGAGGAAGAAGCTGTGGTGTAGGAGAAGGAGTCATGGTCTACAGAAGGGGTTAGCAACCTATGGCACACGTGCTACATGTGGCACGCGGTATAATTATCGGTGACACTTAGCATTACTCAACAAATTTGTCAATTTTTGAATTGTTTCAAAAATGCTTTTCTGTGTGATACGCTGAATCATATTGGTGTGTGTGCGACACGACACAGCTAACAGGTTGCCGACCCCTGGTCTATAGACATGAAACAACTATTCGACGAAGAAATGGGTAAAATTCAAGTTAATGCTAAAAATTTTTTTTTTTTAAACTGAAATTACTTACTAGCAGTTAATAACTGATGTACGTACAAAATGCAAAAATGAAACCAGGGACGATTGTTCGTTCAATAGCTATGATGTGATTATTGTAGAAAATAAAGTACACTCACACTTAACCTGTTAAAGAAGTACCATACAACAGTGGTCCCTAACCCCAGTCCGTGGATCAAATGGTATCGGCCGCTCAAGGAGCATTAAATTATTTCTCTTCCATAGAAATCATTTTATATTCGATTTTTGGTGCACCTGAATTCTGTACTGAAGTCAAGTTTAAATACAATTAAATTATTAAAGCAAAACAATCTAAAATATAAATAATCAACGTCTTCCCCTCAGCGAGCCATGGTAAAATTATCAAACGTTGACTGGCCAGAAAGATAAAAAGTTTGGGAACCACTGCTATACAGTATTATATCATGAATTTTGAGAACATGATAGTTCGTGCCTAATATTGCTGAAGACCCACTGTGTAGGGAAGAGATGCACATCAAATCTGACGAGAATTCAAACGTCCACCCGTTGGTGTGGTGTGGTAGTTAGGAGAGGGGGGCTCCAGCTCAGGTATCATCCTCGTCACTTGACCATGGTTCAAAATGACGAGGTCCGTCTCCAAAAGCCCTCGAGTAGCTGAACAGTGCGACGTAAATATTCACTCACTCACTTGAGGACGTGATAGAATTCTGAAAAAACTATCAACAAAATGCAAAAATGTTACACTTTATGATATTGAACTGTACATCCACTTTTGTAAACCTTGCCAGAAACAACAGAAAATTATTTTAAAAAAAGGTATTGTTGTGAAACTTCTGATTTTTTTCCAAATGTCAATGTAATTGGCACTTGTAATGAGTGGGGAAATAGTTCCTAACGACTTGGAACTTTTGAAAGAATTTTAAAATAAGTATATGTGAAATCGCAATTTATACTTTGGTCCCTAAGAAGCTTAGAATTAAAGACATTCCTGAGCACAAAATTCCTCTCCTGTCAGCTGCACACCAATGGAAGCGTCTAAGGATGCGTCAAATGTATGTGTAAAAGAAAATACCAACATAAGAATTGTCTTTGTGTGAAAAATGTAATGTAATTCAAAATGTCATCAAGCCTACCATGGTGCAACATTTTAATTTCTTATTTTTTTGTATTAAAATTTGTTTTTCTTAATAAGAGACATAAATTTCGTTTGGTACAAATTTCATTTTCCTTTATGTATTTTGAATATTTTTTTTAATGTCTCTCTCCTTCTTTTGTCAGCATAACATTTGTATTTTTAGGAATGTACTTCATTGATATAATAGCCTTATCAGTACCTTTTTTCATACTTTACATAACTTGCTTCGACCATTTTATACAATGCCTAGGCATTTCATACAATGCCTAGGCAAAGTATGTAATAAATCTCACATTTCATACTTTGCCTAAAAATGTCAGGTATTCTATACAATGCCTAGGTATTTTATAAAATGCCGGCAGTTTCATACTTTTCCGGTAACATATATACAGTCGACTCTCGATAATTCAAACCTTCGATAATACGAACCTCTCGATAATTCGAAGTATATGCTCAGTCCCTAGAAAAACTCTTGATATTTTGAACTAAAACAATACGTTTTGGTACACTGAATAATTCGAAGTAAAATCTGGGGCTGGCCAGAGTACAACATACAATAATACGAAGTTATCTTATAAAACTCTAGACAATTCGAACACTCACTGGCATGTACAGTCCTGTTAGCAAACAGGTTGGAGCTTACAAGATGTGTGTTGTATTGACTCTGTGCGTGTTTCTCCTGTAACGTAGCCTCTTTAATTACTATCTGCTACCCCTTCTTAATGGTCTCGGGTTCATCAGGCGAAAAGACACTTTTATTGCCTTTTTTCTTCAAGTGAATAATAGACCAATCGTGCACCTGTTGTCAGCCGTCCATATCTTTCGTTTAACACGTGGCCTTGCTAAACATTCCTCTATTGTGAAGGAGAGATGCGGAGGATTGTGTATGAATGTATTCTTTTAATACAGGACTTTTAATCTTTGTATAATGTTTATATTGTATAATATATACTTTTAAAAATTACTTTAAAATTTAATATAAGTGTAAAACTGTTGTTTTATTGCATAGTTTCAAATTTAAATGTGTCAGAAAAAAATTCTCTTCGAGTATTTTGGGAGTTTTTTTCTACCCTCTTGATAATTCGAACTCTTGATTATTCGAAGTTTTTCATTGGCCTTCGAATTGTCGAAAGTCGACTGTATTTATACTGTATAATATGCACTGTTTAAAAATATTTTAAAATAATTTTATACACATGTAAATTTTTTGTTTTATTACGTAATTTCAAATTTAAATGTATTAGAAAAAATTTCTTTCGTGTATTTAGGGAGTTTTTTTCTACCCTCTTGATAATTCGAAGTTTTTCATTGGTCTTTCCAACTTCGAATTATCGAGAGTCGACTGTACACATATGGAAGAATCACAATATTAAGTGGCAAAACACTTTTAAGTTAACATTACAAAATTTTAATCCCATTAAACCTTGTAATTAAAATTTTTAATAAAAGCTGAATATAATAGGTAAGAATTTATCTTAAAACCAGGTTTAAGAAGAACGCTGACGTCTAACTAGCAAAAGATTATTCAGGTTAAGTTAAATCTTCATCACAAGTTTAACAAAAGCTGTTTTATCCAATGATGCTGCCATCTAAATTCTAGATGAATAATATCGATTGAAATATGTCTCTGAAACTATAAATAAATTAATTACATTTAATTAATGAATTAATATTTGAAAAAAACTGTATTAACATCCACTACAAGTTAAAGAAATGTATTTGAACTTGAGTGGATGAATAAAAAGTACTTTAATAACGGTTAAAATTTTGAACAAGATATATATATATATATACATACATATATATATATATATATATATATATATATATATATATATATATATACATATACAAGGGAGAGTGTGAACTAACAGTAGGAATTGAAAAAACTGTTACAAATGTATATGAATTATCTAAACGTATGGTGAAAAGAGAAATAAAAAATGAAATATTGACCTACAAGGGAGCAGATCGAAAAGTTTTGGACATTTTTTGGGCACTTCGCTTTCTTTAAAGACAGATGCAATGGGAAAGAGAAAAATCACTTTGACTCCTCGAGGTTATGGAAAAAGAGAGAGAAAGCTCCGATGGGGAATTAGATCTGTAATACATCGCTGAGTTACACTACAGAGACGAGTGAACATTTATTTTGCACATGGCGTATCTTACATCCTCTTCATGAACATATTTTCGACCTCCTGAGAATAAAACCTTTGTAAATAGCAGCATTGTGTTTTAATTGTTAAACTAATCAGTATCACAAAAATATTTGAAAAAACGAGCAGTTATAATTGATTATTTATTAAAATTGAACCTCAAAGAGATACGGGGGCCGTTGGTGAGGAACTATGTAATTTTGAACCAGGATCTATGGAGGAAGATGATACCTGAACTGGCATCCCCTTTCTCTAAAATTCCTCACTAAGTTAACATGAAAATTTTGAGTCACGGCAGATTTAACCTACATTAAACCCTGTACAAGGTGAGTAATATTTTTACAGAAGATTGAACGCTGTAATGTATTGTAAATTAACAGAATAATTTTAATGAAAAAATTAAATCTTTGTCCCAGTAGTTATTATAGTTCCAAAAAGTACAATATAATTGTGATTTATATAAATAACTATTGTTATATACTTGGAGGAAAATTTTACGTGAAATTGAACAGTCATACTTTTGGTGAGTCGGTGCAATGTAAATAGAAGGAGTATAAATTGAAGTGAGGTTTTTGCTGAAGTTCACACCCTGTTTAAGTTTATTTACAGCACAACTTGTGTACATTGACACTCATGTCCGAAATGATGGATACAAACATAAAATCTGTGAAAAGTGATAAACTGTTTACTCTTTGGCACAGAGATGTATTACAATGCCAGAAGAAATATATCAACATAAGAATATAGAAAAGATTTTAATTGTGAATTTAGCCATAAGTCCTATAAGAAAACATGAAATCATGAATCAGATAGAAAGCATTTCACTTTGGAAAACTCTATCTAATGGGGAGAGTGACCGACAACGGGGCACCAGTAGGCAAGTCTCACAACGAGCGGTTGTACTGTTCAGGAGGGTTTCAATAAGTATATTTGCGGCAACAAATACCATTTTTTCAAAAGCGGGTACTTTCATTCCTAGGGAGTCGTGGGAGGGGAGTTATGCTCAGAAATTGCCTTTTTCCTAGACCATCTCAAACATATTGAAAAGAATTATGATGCGGAGATCTCGAGAATCAATCCATACGGCGAATATCCGCTCCTTGATGAAATTCATCAACAGTGTGAGTTTCGAGTAGCCGCACTTTATCGTCCATGAAACTGTAGTCCGGGCCCATAGCACCCAGAAAACCTTCAAATAGGCTCCAGGATCTTATTCTATAGCACTGTGAGTTGACAATACACGCATCGAAATGCAAAAATAATTTTCTAGTTACAATTTTTTTTTCTGTTTAATTTAAGTTGGACCTAACTTTTGAGTTTAGGTACCATTATTTTAAGAAAGTATCTCTTAAATATGTAAAATATTTTTGGCACATATATATAAAATAATACAAAAAATCGAGTGAACCCTTTTTTATTTAGTAAAACATTAAGATAGTTTCTTTTTAAAAAGTTATAAAACTTTGTATAAGCTTGAAAATTTGTATCCCCCCCCCTTTTTCACACATAAAACTATTTTTTTTTAAAAAAAACTATGTACTACTTCGAATAAAAAAAAAAAACGGGTTCACTATATACACAGGTATTTTCATACAGAAGTATAAAAATTAGGAGCCATACAGTGAAATAGCTTTTTTATAAAGTGTACCACAAAGCAAAAAAAAATCATGCTTTGGAGAAAAAGTGAAAATACTAAACGTGTTTGCATAAATTTTTGTCAATTGCTTTTTTTCATATTTTATAAGGTAGTTTTATCAACGAATCCCTATAAGTGTTAAACATTTTAGATTCAGAAAGAAACAAACACACACACTATTTTTAACACGTTTTTATAAGTTTCACTTGCATGTAACGGAATCTTAGAACTCGATTTTTACCTACTTAAAAAGATCGGATTCATTCGAAATTTCGCACAATTGTCAAGGACCGATGACAATACAATAATTTCATAATTTTGTTCAATTGTCCTTTTCAGTATCGTCAGGAAAAAGGATAATCAGATTTGGCGACAATTCCATATACCACTTCCAGATTTAGTGACTTATTGCATATATCAATTTTAAATTTGGCGACTAGTTCCATATACCATTTTCAGATATGGCGAATAATTTCATACATCATTTCCAGATTTTACGACTAAAAGAATAAGGTGTAACCCTGAAGCGAGTGTTTTGAATTAAAACTAATTATATGCAGGAATAAAAAAACACTTGTGGTTAATAGAAATAACACGAACAAAAAAAAGTTCTATATCTGAGAAAGTGGAGGGTGGGTGTGTGTTAGCAATTTTTTACCATAATATAAACATTTTTCTGAAAATAAAAATAAAAAAAAGGCTCGCGCATGTGAAAAAAAATATATTTTATCTTCTAACTGCTAAATATTTTTTATTTTTATAAAGCAATACGTTTAAATGTGATGATACGAATTAACATGAAAGGACCCCGTTTGAAAGGTGAAAAAACGATTGACACTTTATATTACCATGATTTTATTAACTCGCTTTCTTTAATGTCTGTCTGGGTGGAATTTTGTAATTGATTTTAAGCTGTGTGACTTTCCGAGGAGCTAGAGACTTGATATTCGGACCATAGCTCAGAAGTGGATGACAATGCATGAAAATGTGAAAAAAATAAAACAAAAACGAAAAACGTTTTTAGTCCGTTATAAAAACATCTTACTGTAATACTCTCATGTTGTGAAATACTAATTAAATGCAGCCTTTGATGGTTACAGGAACAAGATATTTTTTAATGTTCATGAAGTTCCACAACACAAGGAGATACACACACAAACAAAATAACATAAGACATCAAAGGAGGGAAAAGCTTTCCCTGACTCCACGTGTATCCATGTCTCGGGGACCAACCGGCGGGAAAACAAGATCTCATGAAAAACGTTCTCTTTTTACCCCAAGAACAAGTAGCGCCACCTGGCTGTCGTTATTTGTCAAGGGAAGGCAGAGTTTAAATGTAACCGTTACATTACATTAAAATTTTTTTTAATTCGAATTTTTCCTTCTTAACACACTTTTATTTGTTTGACCTGTTCAAAAGAGACTGAATCTAATATAACGATACGGGACTCATCCGAGGCCTCGTAAACGGAGAGAATAAATACACTTCAGACTCGTTAATTAATATCCATTGAAGAGCAAGACTAATTCCACAGCCACGTAATTCCAGCTTCAAATATCAAACTGAAGCATAAATTCAACAATGAATAAATGATAGTTTAAAAAAACTAATAAACACGCTTTTATTGTAGCTCGAACTAAAAAATGAAAAATAAATGATAGTTTAAAAAAAAACTAAGAAACATGCTTTTATACTGAATCGAACTAAAAAGTAAAAAAATAATTCTTAATAAAGAATAAAATAATTAGCGAGAAAATGAATGTCATTGGGGTAAAAGAGTGGGGTGTTCTATAAATGTATCAATTGTTATAATTTCTAACTTCTATTCCGAAAAGCCGAATTAATGTAAAAAGTAATACAAAGCACCCCACGCTTTTACCACAATGACATTCATTTTCACGTTAATCATTTTATTCTTTATTAAAAATTATTTTTTTTACTTTTTAGTTCGATTCAATATAAAAGTGTGTTTTTTAGTTTTTTTCAAACTGTAATTTATTTAACACTAAAATTGGAAAACTGATTTTTTTGAATGTGTATGTTATGTTTTGATTTTCTTTATACAAAAACATAATTAATACAGAATTTACAGCTGGTTAATTTTATGAACACGTCCTTCGTGTACATTTATTTTTTTTACTCTTTTAAGCCAAGTTCCTCATTTTTTCTGATACCCGTTAAATCTGTCGATACTCAAAGTTCTCTTGGTGTAGTGTTGTAGCTTGTGAATATAAGAATTCCAGCTCAGTGTCATCTTCGTCACTTGACCATGGTTCAAAATTACGAGGTCCGTCGCCAATAACCCTCATGTAGCTGTATAGTAAGACGTAAACAAAAACTAACTCTTTTTTTTCTTCTTGAAATAGCTCAGTGAAAAAAGGACTCAATTCTGACTGCGCATGAGATAACATACCTGAGAATAAGCAGGGGAAAAAAGAATCTTCACAAATATTGTTGTAGTCAATCTCATTAGAGAAAACATCGATTACACCTTTGGTTCATGAACTTGTTGCATATCTTCTTTTTCTCTGCGGGTATAACAAACAGTGGGAATGCGGAAAATGGGAGAGTCCTTGTAACACGTGACGTGGGTTGGGGTTGTGATTGAAAAGAGATTGGCTTATAGAGATGGATCATCTTATTGAGGTGTCAAAACAGCTTTTGTCTCCTTTCCTGTTGTTTCCAACCATTTATCTCTTATCGCCATTTTAGGGCATGTGTTTATTGAACTGTGAAACGCAGAGAAACCTTTTTTTTCCGCAGCTGTCGAGAAGTTATTTGAGTGTTATTAATAGGGGTAAAAAACAGCGATATTGCTTAGGTAAATGAAAAAAAACAAGTCTATGAAAATTACTGATTGACGTTTTGGGTTTGACTTGTTCTTAATTAACGTCCTTTCTATTTACTGTACAGCAGTTGTCGTCAACCGGTGGTCTGTGGAAACGTTTGGTAATTTTTTTAGGAGTTTTTTACCTTTCATTAATTCGTATTTTAAATTCAATATCAGGAAAACCATTGTTATTTAAAACAAAAGATTACCACAGTTACAGTTGCAGTTAAAAAAAATTGTGAGATGTGTAGCATCAAAGGCTACTATCCTCAAAATATTGTGGGAAGCAAACAAATGAGGCCGAAATAGCTTCAATAGCTTCAATAGTTCAACTTTCATCAAGCGAAGAGGGGAGGGAGTGCTTATCAATTTAACACTACAAATTAAAACAAGTTCGATTGGCAGGACAGATCCTAGGGTCTCGGCCACCCGCTGTGCTAAGACCTAATGTGCCGCCCCTGTACACAATTTTTCAGATTTTGACTAATACTTAAAGTTGAAGTTATAAACTCATCTTCCTGTATTAGAATGAAAAGTAAAAAATTTATATAAAAATTCAAACAGACACAAAAATTATTTCATTCATCTATTTTGTTTCTCTGAATTCTAAGTCTGTTATTCAACTGAAACATTTCAATTTCCCTCAATGCAAATTAAATTAAACACTCTTATGTCTGAGGCAATATGAACCTCATATTAGATATTTTCAAAACAGCCACTTTCATAAAAATTATTCTTCTCCTTTGTTAACTATCAGATTCCTTTGTTAAAAATCAATCCATAGTGCTCCACCAGTACCGCTGATATAAGCAAAAAGAAAGGGAAGAAAAACCCTTTTTTGCGGTATTGCCCTCTCTGCCACGAATTTTACTATTAAATGAAGGGTGTGTGTAAAGAGTAGACATAATGGACAAAGGACCAACACACTCAGCACTAACATTATATTTTTTAAAACTGTTCTATGCTATCGAGAAATCGGTACTTATTTAGATTTTTAAATAATATTTAAAAATCAGCATATTTATTCGGTTCATTATAAGTTTTATTAAAAATTTTGCTTGATTGATAGAACTATATGCGGCTTGCGGTTATCTTAGTTTGGTCACCCGCGTGCGATGCATGCCCTGCAAACCTGCTAGAATCGGTTCTGGGTGTTGGCGACGGATTTGTTTTGAACTATGGTCAAGTGAAGAGGACGACACCTGAGCTGACACGCTCTTTCCTAACTCCCACACCATACCAACGGAAGGACGTTTGAGTCTGGAAAGATTTAAAGAGTATCAACCCCTATGACTGGGACACTAGGACTAGAATTTACAACACGTCGGTGTCCGTGACCTTGATCATTAAGTGACTGCGACTTTGGTTACTGCAGAGGAGCAACGATAGCGTGAAGTCGAAGCATGTGAATTGGAGTCTTGGTAATGCAAGAAATACAATACGTTTTACTGCCTCTTAATGTTATCAATGGGGTGGTACATTATTTAGGAATAGGAATTTATATATAAACTTTTTTATTTAACGGTGGTTCAGGGTTATGAGATGCATCATCAATAACCCTCGAAAATGACCTCAATTCAAACTAATCAACCAATCTTTTTTGAGTTTTAGGATTAATATAAATACATATACAAGGCGTGACACAAAAAACGAGACTGAAAGTGTAGCTTGAAAAAAGAAAGGATTTGGCAACAACTGTTTTGATGACGTCATCCTACGCACCTACGTCATCCAAATAATACTTTTAAGGTGACTGATTACGTTAGGATCCATGATTTTTTAAAAGTGTATAACTAAATACTTTTTTGATATTTAGTGTCACTCAAATAAGAATATAAATGTAAAATTTAAGATTATAATTACAAGAAAAAATTTTAGATGCATTTTTTTTTGCAACAAAATGAAGAAAAAATGTCATATTTTCAAAACATTCTTCTTTTATGGGAAATGCTTCTATTATAATACTATTATGCTTATATATTTATCCAAGACTTCTCTGGATTAAGGATTTTTAAAAATTCACCTATTTGCCGAAAGTTACTATCAATCAAAATAATAACCATTTATTTTATTTTGTTTTTTATAATTTCTCTATTTTGTTGTATTAAAAAAAGCATAAATTCTCTCTCTAAATTTCCTCTCTAGTCCACATGCTCCTCACGGAAATATTAACTATTTGTAGGCAAAATATTACACTAGAAGCACATTTTTCGTAAAAGAAGAATGTTTTTAAAAAAATATATCACTTTTTTCATTTTTTGCCAAAAAAAATTCAATTTAAATAATTTTTTTCTTATAATAATATTCCTGAAACAATTGTATCTGTATATTTTAACTCAATTGACACTGTATCAAAAATATTCATTTAAACGCTTTTTAAAAATTACGTTTTCCAACGTATAGTCATCAATATATTTCATGTATTTAATCCATTCATTATTGGCAGTGGCTTAAAACAAATATAATACTTATAATTCACTATATTGATAAGCAAATTATAGTGCTTCGAAAGTGTTTTAATTAAGGAAGATAACGCACTCTAACACTAATATCACGCCTCTGATAAGTGTTTGTAAATGTGAGAAATCTAATATTTGCTGTTATAAATAATTATTTAAAGAAATTATTCTCAGTATTATTTTAGTTATTTTACAGTAGAAGTTTAACACCGGAAATATATCATTGCTTACATAATTCATGAAAAAGTCTAAAAATAAATCAATTAAATTAACTAATTAATAAATAATAATAATATTAATAATAATAAAAAATAAAATAATAATAATAATAATAATAATAAGGTCCTCGCGAGATATTTTTTGGAATTTTAGCACTTGTTTCACAGAAATGGATCATGTTTTTAAAAATTTTATGTAAATATCAGTTTCACAAGGTATAAAAGTAGAAAGAAAATTATATATTTAAAAGCAAACAGAAAGAAATTTCCTTCAAGACAAAATGTTATTCAGCAAACCGTTGCTAGTTTGTTGCAATAAATAAACCTAAATGCAATAAATAATTCACTCCTAGTCTTCTTTAAAAAGATCAGGTGAATCTCAATGAATCCTATTGGCCAGATGAAAAAAGTAATCTAATGTTGCTTTAAGGTAACTTTTTTCTAGGATATCCCAATAGAGTAGCCACATAACTCATCACAAGTAAATAAATGAATTTACTTTAGAAATTGATGGAACACACCGGAGAAAAGTTTGCTCTCGGCCAGATCGTTACCGAATCAAAGGTTCCGAACTGCCTTCTCAAACAAAAGCCGCATTTTGAAGACAGAATCGGTCTTCCCAATCATTTCCATCAATGACATCAATCTTGTCTTCTTCGGGAAGACGAAGACCACCGAAGTTGACCCGACAGCACCCGAGACACGACGAAAGGTCAAACCTCACAAGGATAATCCCATCCAGAAGAGGGTCCCATGCGTCTTCTGCTCTCGAGGAGTTTATGTTCGAGGCATAAAAGATGGATAACTAGCTCTAAAAAACCTCTCAAACTTCAAAACCCTTTCTGGTCTTCCCAGTCCCTCGCTTTGTAATCCCTCAAGATGATGCATTTGGGAGGATTTTTCGGCAGAGCTTTCGTTCCGCCTTGTTTCATTACGATCTCTTAACAAGGAGGGCCCCGGGGGCCCGGGCCTTGACCCGGCACTGGGCAGCCGCTTTATTTTACTCCGTGGTAATTTATGTCTTTCTGGTCGAAATAAGAAAGCTGCTTCCAGTTGCTTGTGATTACAAGAAGTTGACTCGTTTTTTTTTCGGATTTAAGAAGAGAGGAAAATCATTACTGGTAGCTGGGTTGAACGACAATGGCTAAATGGGTTATGTGGGTGGGGGCACTTTTTAATGTTTTTCTTTGTTTCTTTTCTTTTTCTTCTTTTGCTTAGTTGTGTCATGCGAGTGTATGCTTTTATTTGCCAAAGAAAAAGGAGTGGTTTAATTTATGGTTGGCTTAATTGATTATCTATGTTTGCTTTTATGGAAGGGATATGATTTAAATGTTAGTTGTTTCCCTTCTGCGAAAGTCCTTTACCTTTAAATTTTAACTGCAAGTGGAGGGAAATAATTAAAATGCTAATCTTTGTTAAGTGGTTTTGCTTGAATGTGAGCATTTATATAAACGAACAACAGTAAATTCTTCTTAGACTGAATGATTTACGAGTTGGCTCTGTCAAAGATAATGTGCTTTTTGAAAAACTCTTGAAATGTTTAAATAAAGTGTTTTTTAATTTAATTATTATAAGCCAAAGAAAAGAAGGTAAGTAATTTAACTTAGGTTTTTTTTGTGTGTGTTCTATCTTTTAAATTGAATTTAGAATCTCAAAGAAGCAACAATTTAAAAGCCTGAATTTCAAAGGAGAAAACAAAATGAAGAAATGAAGCTTATAAGTTAAGAAAGGGGAAAAAATAGTTATCGAATATTTCGTCGAACTTGTTTTAGTCTTTGCCACCAGTCATCGTCGATTGAGGGTAAATTAAGATTTTCATTGTTTTAATCCGATTGAAACTTTAAACGCGTTTTTCTCAAAACTGTGTTTTTCAAACTTTCCTTCATCATATCTCAAGAACAGTTTGATCAAATGAATTCAAATTTATAGGGTAGACTCAGCACATATATACGCACCAAATGAATTAAAAATATTTCTATTTTTTATAACAAAAATATAACAAAAAACCATGAAAATCGAAATTTTTCTTCAGAGGTCTATTAAAAGTTTTACTTTTGATATTTTCAAATGAGTATAGTCCATTGTGTGCATTTAAGCTTATAAAATAAAACACCGTCAATTTGTTTTATTCTTGATAAGCCAATCAGCCGGAATCGTGGAGGAATTGAGCGTTCATTTTTTGAGGTGGGTGTGTTCACAGCGCTGTAACTCACGTTCTATTGAGCTTTTTTGGCTAAACATTTGTAACATACTCTTAAAATACAAAAAAATAAATGATAAAAAGCATAAAAATCTATCTTTTTACTGGTCATCAAAAAAAGAAAAAATCGAGCCTTACAGTACGATGTGTAACATCTAACATGTTATCGTGATAAATTCGCAATAGCAACTTAAATCCTGAAAAAAATGAATCGAGTATGATTGGAAATAATTTTCTATGGAATAATTTTATCTTTAATGAAAATTTTATTTAATTAACACAAGGAGTAATGCAAATTTTTATCAAAAATAATTATTCTTGTTCACTTTGGGCAAGAGCGGTAATGATAATTTATGATAACTAAAATATGACACATATACTTGTGATTTCAAAGTATTTAAAAACCGTTAAAAAATAGCGTCAAAAACAGTACCACTGTTAGTTGTCGAAGTATTTCGATTTGTGTTCATTTCGAGCTTGAGTTCATCATTCAAAAAAGCTATGAGTGGCTCGGCTTCCAGCAAACTGAAGTTAATTTTAAAATCACCACTCAAAATCATGGGAAGCGAGGGATAGTTTTTTTTAAAAAAAGAGCAGAATCACCTTCGGTATATGGTAAAAGTACAAAATGCAGGAAATCTTTAATTTTTTGAACCGTTTGATTCGGAGAAATGTATACGACCACCGAAATCACTGTTTGTCCATTTTCAAATAAAGATTCTGCCGCACATATGTCCCCAATATCTTGACTAACAATACCCAGTCCACTTGTTTGACGATAAGTAATATCCATATGTCGAGCCACAACATGTGAGTTGTTCTGTTTACGATAGATCACACCACCAGCTGCTCTGTGGCCCGGTCGTATAAGTTGTACGCAGCAATGGAAACACGTTCGTCATTGTCTAACCAAGACTGCCTAAAGGTCTTAGCTTCTTCTCTGATCCTAAATTGAGAAAACAAAACAAAAACAAAGATCCCACGGCCTAGACCGCAGGGGGTGGAGCCCCTCCCGAATGAAGGAGAAAAATTGAACTTTACTGCGAGGGTAGCGAAGAGACACCACCAAGCGCGCTGATTGGTCAAATTAAATAGCGCGCGCTTCCCCAACTTCCTGTTACGCATTTCCGTCCCTTTTAACAAAATAACTCCCACAAATCTCCAGCAATCGAGAGGAAAGATGTTACATATCAAAAAATATTACGCGAAAATCACTGCAGTAAATCATAATGCGGTAGATAAAGAGTTAAAGTGCAACGTCATTAAAAACTCACTCTGGGGGGGGGGGGGGTGTCGGCCTAATCGGCCCCCTTCGCCCTGCCTGGCTAAAGGTTTGGGGGGGGGGAACAAAGCATCACCAGCAACTTCCATAATAACAATTAGTTTTATTTTTCTACAAAAACACTTTTACAATCACAAGTGAAACTACAAAAGGAAACCTAGGAGTGATATATAAAGCGTTCTCTAATCTCAATACCCAACTCTAAGTAAACCCGACTACGTGAACTAGATAAGGAGAACAAGCGCTAATGAGCGGATAACTAATTCTAATTTAATCTATCTTAAATCCTCAATCTAATAATTTAATCTTACAGAAATTACTTCCTTAACTCGCGCTATGTTTTTGAATGAAATATTCCAATATTCACACTTACGTAACACCGTAATAGCTCCCCGCTCCTTCTATCTTACATCTACAAAACCTATAGACTTTATATAGTGAAACTAATTTAAATATCATGGATTCTTCTTGAAAGGCTGTGAATTAATGTGAATGCTAGTTCCAAAGTTTCCCCAAGAGGATTAGTAGGAAAATGACTCGAATAAATCCGTCAGAACTCACTCGGTTCAATTTTTTTTATTTAATTGGTCAATTCCGAAGCAAAAGCTACTCTATATCGCATTTATTCGAAACATTTGTATGCAATTTTTAATTTTTTTATAGCCCTATTTGTTTAAGCAACTGGTTGCTTTTGTGAGCAGATATGCCAGCATATCTCTGATAAGTATTTAGTTATTTCTTCTTGGTATACATTTAATGATATTTTATTTCACCCACTTTGTATTATCCTGGTTAGGGTAATGAACGTTTAACCAATTAACTGTGATTATGACGAATATGCTCATCATGGAAAAGTAGCAGGATTTTGTGTATCAAGATGAAAATACTCATCATCGCTTGATTTTCGTGACTCACTCTCTCAAATGGTGGTGCCACAGTTTGTGACGGATCTATACGCCTTTTTTCACTAACTCCTTGGAGATTCATTTAGGGCCAGCATTCTTTCAAACAACTTTCTCCAAGGACAGAAAAACGTGATTATGCAAATTAAGTTTAATATATATATATATATATATTCTGGGTTCGCGAGTTTTGAGAGTTAGTAAAGTGAGGATACATTGAAAGTGAAGTGAAGATAGCTTGGATCGGAAGTGAATAGATGGAAAGCAAGCAAATCGACAGTAATACGTATACGTAAGCAGTACATGATGCGTGAAGTTGAAATCTCGAAAAAGTACTTGAGTCAACTATTGGAGAAGTGTTTAAGGCCACATCTAAACGATTAAATGATTACAAGAGTTCAGGTACTGTGCTCTTATTTCAAATAGAAGTTAGAGAGTTAAATTATGAGTGCGCTTCTTAATACAAGATTTGTATAAGTTATCGTAAGAGTATATTTGAATGAGCGTATTTATTATCCCCCAAGCTATCTTGTCTCACCTTAGTCTTCACGTCAAATTTATCTTACTTAGAGTATTATTGGGTCTGTGTTGAATATCGTGACGAATAAACAAATGAAGTGTATCATGTCATCTGATCATTTAGTTCCTCCCACACATCTAGCCGGGTTAGAGGGAAGAAGGAATGCAAATCCCTTACAAGTTAACTGGTTAAAAGGTGCTTCTTGATAATAAGCTTTATAGGAATTGATAGGACTTTAAGGTATCCGAACACGATCGGAGTACTTTTTAACAAAATAGCATACTAAAACATTATAACTGTTCTTTTCGGACTCAATACCAATAAATATTACTATTCATCTATCAAAATTTAAAATAAATTTCACAAAAATCCCAATTATAAGTGAAATTTTAGCAATATTTTTGAAAAACTTCAAAGCAGTTAGAGAAAAAAGTAATAAACACATATTAGTAAAATATTACGAAAACAAATTAGATGCATTTATATAGCAAATGTACTAAAATTTTAATTTTTTATTAAAATTTTAAATTTTTAGAGCTGATTGATTAAACATTATAAGAAATGTTACATTTTTTATGAGACCATTATTTGAATAACAAGCCATAACTCAAAGTATTCATACAATAACAAATATTTTAGTACATTCTCTAGAAAATAACGTACATATCAGGTTTAAAAAGTGTTATAGAAATACATTCGTAATATTTTGAGTTATCCGACTCGCCGGGAAAGATCTTGAGCCATTTAAATGCCCACTTCTGATAGATCAAAAACCCACTTCTGGTTTTTCTAACCTTATAAAATGGATTAAAACTTGGCCTCTAGGTAGTGTAGAAACAAAATAAAGTATGTTACGTAAAGTCAAAAGATAGCTCTATTCAATAAACAAAAATATCTGTCTTGACTGAATTGGGTCATTTTCAAAGTGTACGGATACCTTAAATAAACAAATAGATTAAACTAATTTATTTTCCATATCAAATTAGAGAAACTATAATTAAAAAAGGAGAAAATTGTAAATAAAAAAGTGCTCATTATTACAATTTTCTTTTCACGCACACCAACACTTTCCATTAAAGAAATCATCACCTTTCTTAATGATTTCCAATAAAAGATTATCATAAAAAGGATATGCCAGACGTACATAGATTCGAAATACATTACCTAAGAATACAATACTATAAAAAGAAAAGGAATCATCAATAATTTCAATTCCTGAAACGGGCATTTTAAGAATAATCAATAAAGTCTAATAAGCGAGAAAACTGATTGCAGAAAAAAAACGTTAATCATGGGAAAACCTCAAGGATATTGATTTTTCAATATATTTTAATTATTCCGATGCTTTTTAAAATACATAACTGAATGTCTGATACGAAAAGTAATTTAAAATATAAAAGCAAATTGCAAGAGCAAGTGCAATCGAAGAGAAACATGCTTCCTTAAAAAAATTAAAATCCAATAAGATTTGCTCTAAATATTTTGTTCGATGTTCTGAAACAATCTAAAATTAAGAATTGAGTGGTCTCAAAAAATAATTTATTCATTCAATATACAAAAGAAGACTTTTATGTTAGTTCAAAAAAAGGAAAACCTATTTTTCACTCATAAAGATTGCTTCAATGAAAATATGGCTGATTCTCCTATTCCCAATACATATTTTCATCTATTTTATGTTATTAAAAAGGTTATGTTCATCTTCGGTTTGGATATAACAAACAATCATGACAAAATAACAAGACACCATTTTTTCTATCAGAAAGCTTCATTTGGATTATTTGTATAGTATTTGCTGTAGTTTCATTTACAACTGTCGACATTCCTATTGGTACAATCGATGTTGTTTAGGAAATCATCCGACATCTCTGCCTTTCTAATTTGGAGCGTCATGAAGACTAGAGAAAATCAAGTTTTCAACTTGCTGCATGATATGAATAGTTTACGATACGTTTTCGGCATAAAAGTTGCTTTGTTTTGGATATGGTTCACAGTGGTATTGATTTTCGCTGTACCATTACTTGCCTGGTTGTCTGTGATGCTCTTCGTAAAAGAAGAAAGCTGTAAAATGTTGGTGCTGTACTACAGCTTTAAGGTTGTCAGCGTATCCGTTGGTAACTCCTGTCGAATCTTGGGGATTATATTATTTTTATCTTGCATCTTGATACATACTTTGCGAACAACTATCACAATTCTTTACATAGCCATTTGCTGTATCTTACGTGGTCTCTTGAAAAAGCATTCGGAAATGGGAATAAAAAAACTGGAAAAAAATATAAAGGCTTTCGACTATAAGTACTGTCAAAATTATGTGAATTCTTACAAGCATATAACTCACATCTCGGATTCTTTCGAAAAGGCAATGTCCTTGCCAGTTTTTATAATAATTATTGGGGACTGTTTGGGTATGTTTTACGGATTTCTCAAATACGAAGACACCAAACGATCGATTGAATTTTATGATGTAAATTACAGATTTGCCATTTTATTTCTGGCCTTAAGATCTTTAGTGTCGTTTCTGTGCGTTGCCTTCGCGGCATCAAGGGTTTACGAAAGCAGCAAAAATGCCAAGAAGGTTCAAGAGAAATTGAATGAACGCCTTCTTGCCTCTGGACAGAAAGTAGAGAACCAGGAGTTGTTTCTTCTGCTGCTAGCGCAAAGTAATCCGCCAATCGTTCTCTCAGCTTGGGGCTTTTTCAACTTTAAACGAAATCTTGTCATTTCGGTTTTTGACTTTATTTTGACATACTCACTTCTAATGATACAAATTATGAACTGAATTTATTTAGGTCTTTTACTCTTTATCGTCTTAAAGTGCTTGATCCACTAAATTTAGAAATGATTTCTTTTTGTTTGGTCATTTAAGATTTTACACCAAAACTGTTGAAATCCAATCATTGCAGCATATTCATTTTGCAACAATATTATCTTTGTAAAAATATCTTGTTTATTCTTTAAAAATAATATAAAATTTTGGTTAGTTCCAATGTTATAGCAATAGTATCACATAGCCTTTATTAAATATTGAAATGCATGGCAGATTAGCAATAAAAACACTTTTTGCACTTACAGCGAGAGTCGACTGTAAATGAAAGTTTCAATTTTATAAAATAAATCCATCTTTTTGATCCAATATTTTAACAGCGTAACTTTTACTCTCTGTGTGACAGGCTGGGTGGCGTAATTGGTTTGTCGCTGGCCTCGCCCGCTAAAGTAACGGGTCAGACCCCAGCCCAAGTCGGTGGATTTTCTTGATACAGAAAATCAACAGTGGCCATGTCCCATGATTATGCGGGCTGAAAAAATTGCCATTGTTTTGAAAGCGCTTGCGTAATAAATTATCCATAATGCTAGGGTTCGAACTCAAAAAACACCGGCCATGAGTCCATGCCCATGACAAATGCTGCCACATATTTGTATAGAGAGAGAGAGAGAAAGAAAGAATTCATTGTTTGGAATAATATTAAAATACGAGTATAACTAGAAAGAAACAATGATGTATTAACTGTAATAACATAAATTATCAATATATTTTTTGTTAATAAAACAAATAGAGTGCTACAAATGTGCAATAAAACATCATGTAATATATCAGAACTTAAAGTAATAATTTTAAGTGTCTTCATAATTTATAAGACGTTTTTTCACTTTTGAGGTACTCTTCTGATTCTCTTAAATTTTTTTAGGTCACAAAATCAAGCTCTTTAAATATTTTTAGACAACAGTAAAAACTTTAACTGCATGTAAATTTATTCCAAACATGAATGTTTACTCTAATAATTTCATTCAGAACTCAACTACAGTGGAAACAAATCCTTTCTTCGCAGTTTCGATTACAGAAATGGTGTCTCTCAGCAATAAATTACAGGTTGGAAAAACTTTTGCAATAAAAATACTATTCTTATCTAGCGTGATATAAATTTAAACAGTCAATGTCAACGCTGCGGTGGTCTGTGCTGTGATTTTGTAACCCATCTTGTTTCAGAAAAGAATCAAAATATCCTTAAACATATCAAGAGGAAGTAAAACCGTGTTTTCGTTTCTCCACTTAACAGTCCTTTGTATCAGAACTAATTTGAGAGCCGAGGTTTTATTGTGGAAGGAAAATGCCAAGCATTGCACCTTCGGCTCTAAGAGCATAAATCTAGTTATGTGTTGTGGGAAGAGATGAAGAGCCAGTGATAACAGAATGGTTGAATAGTTTGAACAAGAACTCATTCCATGGTATGGATAAACATTCCGTCGAAGTTCGTGGGGTAATATAACAGATTTATGGACAATAATAAATGGAATTTCCCCATAAAACCTTATTATTAATTCGAAATATGTTTTGGGATTTTACAGATGCAGGACAATCGTTTTTAAAAGCATACACAACATGATTAACTGTTATTTATTCTTCGATATTTACAAAAAAATTTGAGAAACGAATCCAAAGATATATCAAGCTATAATAAATTATTGGTAAAATCTCTTAGTTTAGTTATCCTCTTTGGCGACAAGAAAAAAAGAGAAGCAAATTGTGCCAACCAGCTTGTTTTTGTATAACAATAACTTGCCAAGTTGGCGATAAATAAAGATATGAACTAATATAGGATTCAACATTTTTAGGTACTCAATGCTTAGCTTTATTTTGGTAAATTTATAGAAATATCTTAAATCTTACTTTTCTTATTCACTGTTTATAATTCTAAAGAGAATCACAGTTTCTCTCAATGTTAACATTTTAATACTTGTATTAATTGCGGACCAAATTCATCGTTGGTATAGGAAGTCGCCAAAGTTGGCTCGCTTGGGGTGGCACACGGCGACGTCACGTACTTTTTCTTGGCATAAAAATTCAATATTGATGTCTATACATATTTTTAGAATAATATTTCATTCTTTGTATTGGGAGACTAGGAGCTGTTTAGCAATCTCTTACTTGATATTTTTCTCGTTCTTAATTGCAAATATTCTAGTTCTAATTATTGTCGTAATTTATTTATATCAGTCTGATACTTTTTCTCTGTGAATTCTTATTATTATGATAAGATTTAAAAAAAGATAAAGGAATTCTAGAATTATTTTACGGAACTATAAGGTACATGATATTTCTTCTCCCCAGACAAAAGATGTATTTCAAAATACAGTTTATTCACGATAATTCGAAGTTGGAGGGATTAATGAAAAACTTCGAATCATCAAGAGTTCGAATTGTCAAGAGAGTAGAAAAAGTTCTTTCTTAACCTCTCGAATGGGACTCTTTCACGCCCCCATCCAAATCTCTTCCATTCCTCATTGGAAATAAAATCATTTCGTATTCGGCTCCTTCAACACTATACTCAGCACCATTGGTTTTTAAAGGCAGAGTCCAGTCTGGCCCATGCCCTATTTGGTGCCACATGCTGTCAGTCACACAAATGATTCATAAATCGTCATGTCACTCGATGCAAAATACACAATCCACACAGCTCTTCTCCACAATAGCATACCATCCTTTCTAAGCACATGTGTAGCAAGGGCACTTGTTAAAAGAAAGATATGGACAGTTGACAACAGGTGCGGCCAGTCTATTTTTCCCTTAAAGAAGGAAAGGAATAAAAGTGTCTTTTTGCCTGAGAAACCGGGAAACACAAAGTAGGGATGGTAGATAGATGGTCATCAAAGGGGCTACGTTACAGGAGAGAGACTCAGAGACAATACAAAACATATAAGCTCCAACCTGTTTGCTATAGGTCTGTACATGATAGTGAGTGTTCGAATTGTTGAGAGTTATATAAGATAACATCGATTTATCGCGTGTTGTAGTCTGAACAGCCGCAAATTTTACTTCGAAATATTGAGTGTACCAAAACGTATGGTTTTAGTTCGAAATATCAAAAGTTTTTTTAGGGGCTGAGCATATACTTCGAATTAGTGAGAGGTTAGTATTATCGAAGGTTTGAATTAGCAAAAGTCGACTTTCGTACAAATAATCAAGGGATTTGAATTAAATTTTAACTAATCTCATCCACTATTAACGACACTATATTATCTCGGAATCTTTATACGAATAAAATTCTATTTCTGAATTGCGAAGTAAGTATTCTAACAGAATTAGTATTAGTACATAAATGACGGTAATTACCAGTCACAATTTTCACAGAGCCCTAATATTTCTAGCACTATAATTTTAACCTCATTAAATAAATTTCAAAAGACTTTCCGATTCTTTGAATACTTAAGTAGTTCAATTTCTATCACCTTATTCGTGTAAAAACTAATCAAATTTTTTTTTTTTTTACCACAACTATGTTTTCAGAAATTCAAGTAATACTTTAAGTACCTTACTTTTTTGAGTGAAAAACCAGAAACAATTATAGTTCAGATAAACATTATTAAACCTTTTGATTTTTCACCAATATTCAAAGCTTCGTTTACTCAATTGCACCCGAAAAAAATATTTTAGGGTTTCGTATTTGTCCTAAATTTATTGACAGTTGTAGATAACAGTTATTAAATTTAGGAATAATTAGTTGGGTGTATAATCTAATAATCCGATCAGATAATTAATAGCAAAAAATAAACAACATGAGACAAAAAATGACACATGAGTTGAACTCGCCTTCTGCAAGCTTCTACACCACGACACCTTGAGGACTTTAGGGTTAAATATATATATATCAAGTCTGGAAAGTTTAGCTTCAAAATTAAGTAAATAATAAATAGAAGTAGAGCGAATTCATTAATCGCGTAGGGATTTAAGGGTAAATAAGACTACAAGGTAGAGTGAGCGCTGACGCAGGAGAGAGAGCGTAAATGGAAAGATAGCTGGTGACTCCTCGCTGTGATGTTGTTTGTTATTCCACTCGGTTGCGGGCCAAAGGGTCACCATGTTGGATTTAATATGTTTGAAGAATAATAAAGACGTTATTTAGATCTGATGCTCTCCTCATTTTACCAGCGGGCCTAGGGCCTGTCATATATATATATCTCTTTTTATTTATTTTTCTTTCTCTTTTTTACACACTCGATTTAAAATTCCATTTAGTTATAACAAATTATTCCCCAAATTGTTTGTATTGATTTCTATTTTATTCCTGAAGAAAAAGGAAGATATCTGTTTTTAATTTTATAAAAGAATTTTAACTTAGTAACATTTTACTTTTTTGTATGCAAGTATATTTTCTTCTCAATTTGCATTATATTTAGATCTCTACCCATTTCATTGCCCTTAACCCGTGCATTTACCTGCCACTTCTTTATCCTGTTCATTCGTTTTCTTCATTACTCCATTTTAATTTGTTTACTCTCGATCCCAATAAGTATGTGCTCTAATTCTCGCCCACACAGTTCTCTTCCTTAATTTTTCTTGATCATCCTTTTTGCAATTTGATTTTACAAGTACCGTTGCGACCTTTTTACATCAGCACGTTTAATTACTTTTTATGATATTATTTGAATTTTAACGAAAAAGTTAAGTATAATTTTAGCTAAAAGGAAAGTGTTCGACTTTGATACTCTTTAATCCTCCCCCTCCCTACATACACAGTAGGTTGTATTTTTGTTAATTACTTCTGACCATGTTTTGAAGATCGTTGGTAAAAAAATGTCTCTGTTTGAATTTTTCTTTCTTATTTTCTGTCTCTACTTTCCTTCCCCTTTCATGTTTTATTTAATAACTATTTGAGAACAATAAGACTTAAACAATGAAATTCCTTACAAAAGAATATTTTATCACCTTATAAATACTTACATTAAAATTTAGACCCTTAAAAATACAGCATTTTTTCTTATGTACACATATGGTATTCGCCTTAGAAGTATCACAAGGATACTGTAATTATAATACTGTAAGGATACTGTAATTACTCTGTTATTCAGGTACTTTAGTAAGTTTGTGTGTTTATAAGAGCATCATTCATTTTCTTATAAAAATACATAAGATATCCACCTTAAGTAGATTTGAACAAGTAAATGAATGACGATACCATACGTATTAAGACTCCAATATTTAGTATTGTTACTTTACTTATAATTAGCCTTTTGTAGCTTTTAGCATTGTATCTTCCCAGGGATATGCAAATGAGGCTAAAAAGGAAGGGAAAAAATGCTTCTATACCATAAGACTATAATATTGTAATTCCTCTATTGTTTTTTATCCAGTTAGTTAGATACATACCATATCTTCTACCAAGTATATACCAGGCTTTTATATATTAAAAAACATTAGACAGGAAAGGAAAAATTACCATACAATAATGGTATATTATTTTGAATACTCGATTTACTGATATTTAGCTAGTTATCATGTATTAAACTTAGCCAAATATATACCATTTATTATATCAAGTGTCCCTTTAGGTATTACATAAAAAACCAGGAAAGAAAAAAATATACCATTCAATAATACTACATTTTTATACCTCTATATATTAGCTGATTACTAAGTATTGATTAAACTTAGGCAGAAAAAACAACGTGTTAAACCAGGTATCCTAAGTTTATAGGTGTTATAAGGTACCGGAAAGTGTAGATTGTATCTACACTGGTATGCAAAACTTCAATAATGTAAATTTTAAGCACATATCCATGAAATAGTAGAAAAGGGGTTATTGCGATCAGGTTAATTTACACGTAATTCAGTAGAAAGGTGATGCGTATGCAAATGTCAGGAACAAAACGTCACAGGTGACGTGAGTATACGCAAAACATGTGTTGTCGGCGCGCGCAGCTCACGACTACAATAAAAAGAATAATGGAGGTGCAATTTAATTTGTTGCAAGTGCGTTCTTTCGTGAAATATGGCTATAAGAGATCACTTGGACGACTTCGCACATGGAAAAAGTGATCGGAAAGCTGAAGGAAGGGTGTAATTTGACCGGTAAAGTTAAAAGGTGTTGTTTAGTCGGCTTGGAAAGCCTTTCAAATTATTGGCACTTTGCTCCTTTTACCATGCAGATTTATCTGTATCAACTGCTAACTGTATCTGACGTCATTGCAACTCGTGTTCGTTTCTCATTGGTCATGAAGTCAGAGGTGGTTAGTATATAATGTATATATGTAATGTATCTTTATCGGATGCAGGGTTCCAGAGATGCAGATGCATGCTTAGAGACAGAGGTCTTTAGATAAGATGGTGGAAATGGTATATTCTGTATTGATGCTTAAGTTATTATATGTATAGCTATTGTTTTTATGACCCAAGTGATGGTCATACATCTTGATGTGCAGATACTTAATAAGTTTCAAATTTCAACTACTGTGTGCTTCCCAACTGCATCAAAACCTCACGTTACCTGCAAATTTCCGGTAACACAAACCATAGGTACAGCTGTTAGAAAGGTTGGTGATAACCCCCCTAGGAAAACAACTGCAGTGGATGACCGATATATAGTTCTGAAAGCGACATGAACCCGATATCAGTCAGCAAGCGCCATTGTTCAGCAACTGCGTATAGCTACAGGGAGACACGTGTCGCGGTTTACTGTGGCCAAACACCTTCACAAAGGTGACCTATTGTTCTTAACGCTGAATCCCCTTGAAAGTTTGCCATCGGTAGCATCTTTTAGAGTGGTGTAAGGAGCACAAAAACGAGCCATCTCATCAATGAAGCCGTGTCCTCTTTACGGATGAGAGTCGTTTCAGTGCCACAAGCGATTCTCAAAACAGTTTTGGAGAGAGGTCAGGGCACGGTTTGATCCCAGTAACAACACAGAAAAAGACCGTTACATTAATTGTAGAGTTGTTGTGTCTGGGGAGGCGTTATGTGGAATGGGCAGACTGAGCTCCACGTTTTAGGCAGAAGTTCTGTAACCGGAGATCGCTATTGTAAGTAGGTGATCTTTCCCAATATGTGTCTGTTCCGAAGTGCTGTTGGACCGGATTTCATTTTAAAAGTATGAAAATGCACAGCCACACTGGTCTGCTAATGTTCAGCAGCTACTGAAAGTGAAAACATCACTCGAATGGATTGGTCAGTGTTCTCCTTTGATTAAAATTCCATGGAACATGTGTAGGATGCTTCAGGGAGATGCCTTGTGGCATGATTAAATCCTCCGAGGAACACTCAACGACTGAAACAAATGCTGATTGAGGAATGAGCACTTTCACCTCAAGAACTGTTGGAAAATTTGGTGTTGAGTATGGAGAGACGGTGTGAAGCAACCGTTACAGTAAGGGGAGGGCATATCCAGTACTTTTTAGGAACATCTTGTACTTGTTCTTCTTGGATAGACTATCATGAGTAGCGATACTATGAGTTCAATAACGCCTGTTTTTGTTTGATTCCCTACTATATGCATTGTATTCAATTTTGTGCAGCTATGCTTTCGTCATATTTTAAGTACGAAATGCTGTCTCTCATTTCTGAATTTCATGTCTCTCAGATAAATTCTCAAAAAGTTATGGCAAAAAAAAATTTTGCTTAAATTTTGCGCACCAGTATATGATAGCATAAATAAAACTAATTTGAATGTCACATAAGTATACACAGACATGTACATATTTAGAAATTTAATTACTTAAGAGTTAGCTTATCTGTGTTTAATAGGTATTTTTCTTGCTTTTTTCGGCAAACGCATTTATAATAATATCTATAGGAGAAGAGTATTTAAGTTTTTCAAGTGCATCTGTTTCTATGGACAGTATTGCAAAGTCCGATAACTGATATTTTCCTATTGAAGAAAAAAGTGCTCATTTTTGAAATTATTATTTATATTTCTAAGAAAATTTTAAAAAGAGGAATGAATAGTTATTCAACAAAATTTGAAATACTGATTAAAAATAAAAAACAAGTTTCGCTCAAGTAAAATCTTTGAAACACCGAAGAAAAAAAGCTCTATTTCTTTCTTCTTTTTTTTTGTTGTTGCTATACACCTATTTCTGTATTTGTTCCACAAGAACAATTCAAGCATTGTTTTATAACTCAAGCACGAAAAATTCAAATGAAATCCAACTAAAGATGTCCATATATGAATTCATTTATCAGACTAGAAAATTTTTCTTTTTTAAGATACTAATATATCATGCCAGACACACATGAGTGAGAAAAGTTTTTCAATATGTTTCGAAGAAAGCATAGATTCTCGCATGATGTTCTGAAATGCTCCCGCAGATCCCTATTACAATCCATACTAGTTGAGAATTTCTACTCTATCGACTAAAAATTAAACATTTTGTATTCTTTTCAGGTAGAGATCGAAAATGTCATTACCATTACTTATCACTCTTTTACAACGAGAGAAACTACTGCTCGGTTTTCGATCCAATTGAAGTTCTGTTTCAACGTCTTACTTCCAGAGCGGGTGTCAAGTTTTTTCACTGCTCTTCTCCGGCCGGATTAAGCAGTAAAGGGAGGAGATTTACAGCTTTCGCCCCCCACTCGAGTCACTTATTGACAGTAAAATTTTAAGGAATGGCCTCTTCCATTGACTCCCCACCGAGGACAAAGGGCGGAGAAAGTCGTTAGTCGAGTTGAGTGAACTTTGATGGAATGCCGAAATGGAATTTTTGAAAAATTGGGTCTCTGTCCAATATTTTTTCCCCCACCGTGGGGTTGTTTCATGAAAATGGAATCAAAGGGTCAGATAAATTGATCCAGTTTTTAGTAGTAACAAGGAGGCCATCGGAAAACATTGGGTTTCATTTAGTTTCTTTGTTTCTGCCAAATGTAAAATAACCTGAGCTGAGCTCTAACCTGTTTTTAAAAGAGAAAAATACCTAAATTTTCACGAAAATTCGCTCCTTTGTGAAAATCCCTCCTTCATACATCCGTTTTTACAAATACTAATTTTCAAAAATTCCATATAATAAACAATTTGTTTTTCTTTCATATCTAAAGTAAAAATTGCTTATATCATTACAATACACAGGAAACGAAATTTAAAACGCATTTTATACTCATATATGTGAAATGAATAGAGGAGAAGCGAAGTAAATCGGCAGTGAAACGTATACGTCAACAGTGTACGAAACGAGAAATTTGAATATTAAGGAAGTACTATTGGAGACTATATTGGAAGTACTATATTGGAAGTACTTAGTTCAACTATTGGAGACGTATTTAAGTTCACGCAAAAAAGATAGAAGTATCAAGAGTTCAGGTACTGTGATCTTTAAGTAAGTTAGAAAGTTAAATTATTAGTACGGTCATTTCTGTTAAGTTATCTTAACGGTAGATCTGCAGGACTGGACATATTCTCCCCCACGCCATCTCGTCTCACCCTCTGGCTCCGACTGATCCAAGTTATCTTATTCAGAGTGTGTGGCTGAGTTGAAATAGTGATAAATAAAATAATTGAGGTTCATTAGGTGATCTGATCATTTAGTTCCTCCTACACCTCTAGCCGTGTCACAGGGAAGAAGGGATGTAAATTCTTTATAGATTTCTTTATAAAAGGCCAAGATTGCAAGCTTATATAGAGCAAGACTTGTTAAAGAATTCTTGGAAGGAGTTGGAATACTGTTAAGACATTCTCCGAGTTACCAAAGGAGCGCATGATGAAATTCACAGGAGTAAATGGTCTTATAAGAAAATTTATAACAGTACTTACAATATAAATGAAAATAACACATGTTTAATTATAAGTGTGAGAATAATAAATATTTATAACCATTCCAAAACTTTCAGTTCATCCTACATATTGCCCATCCTTACTCATTACTTCCATCCACTTTAAACGATCATTTTGATTATCAAATTACAAGGTATGTCGCCAAAAGCCCCAAAATAGCTTCAAAGTGCCACTTCAACATAATCAAAATAAATGAAATAAGATTTGATTAACATATGACATTTCTCCTGTAAGAAAGTTCCAGCTAAAACTTGCTATAATTTTAAAAAAAAAACCTTCAGTTTCTCTTTGAAGAGGGAGATCTCGAGAGAGATAGCTTTTAAAATGTCTCCTAAATAAGTGTTTCACTTCAATAGGTATAGGAAAAAATCAGTCTAGTATTTCAATATAGGATACGAAACAGGTAACCGTTTTTATGTCATAAAAATGGATGTTTTTTGAATAAAGAATGTGAATATAATAAAATATGCTGTTCACTATATCATACATAGTAATGCAAGAATTAATCCGTATTTTATTGCATGTACATTCTATAAACAAATAATAAATGAATCATTAGTAGAGAAAAAATATATTGTAATGTTAAGTATGTTGAATCTTTGCTCGCTGTGACAGTTCATCTATCCTTTGAAACGTCAAGCAATTTTTACAGAAATTGGTATTTAAATGCACAAACCTCCTATTGCGAGAAGTTCATTTTTCAAATGAGTGAATGAACAAACAAACGACCTTGTTATATAACTAAAAACGGCATTGAGATGCTAAGAATGTTAAAATTAGTTGAAGTTCGTCTAGTTCAAGGTTTATCTCATTAGCAATGATATATAAACAAGAACTTTTGACCCGCGAAATCCAAGTAGCCTTGATGCACCAGCGTCATGGAGCCAATCATTCCCGCAAAATGCCTACATTAAATTCAAGGGAAGAAAAACAGCATTTATATAAACAAAAGAGAATAACGAAAGAAAAGAAAAAGGATTTTGTGAACTGTAAAACAAAAGCATACTCAAAGCTTTTATGAACCAAGCAAGGAAATAAGGAAATTTGTTAAGTATTTTAAATTCTCAATAAACAATGAGCAGTTCCAGATTCTGATGGCTCGTAATTTGAGGGCTTTATCTAGTTATAATGTTAAAGAGTAGGTACAAAAACAGACTAGTGCTTCGATAAAAAAAACGCTTTAATATGTTATTCCGATTTCACTTCAGTGCTGACATTAAGATGCTTACATTTCTGATCGAACCAATAATTTTCTCAATAAAAAACATGTTCTATATGCCTCACGTCTAGTATGTCTTCTGTATAATTGTACGACTGTATTTTCAAATCACCGTTTTTAAAGTTTAAAGGCTTTTTATGTGCTAAAATAAAATAAAAAAATATGAGTGTAAGGATTTTAAGTTAAAATGGTTTAGTGTCTTAAAACTTTCAAATGTTTTTTTTTTAACAAATTAACTTTTTAAGGTATCCGAACACGTTGAAAATGACCAAATTCAGTCAAGACAGATATTTTTGTTTTTTATTTTATTGAATAGAGCTATCTGTTGACTTTTACAAAACCATACTTGTTTTTTTTTGTTTCTACGCTACCTAGAGGCCACGTTACAATCAATTTTATAAAGTTAGACAAACCAGAAGTGGGTTTTTGATCCACCAGAAGTGGGCATTTAAATGGCTCAAAATCTATCATGGCGAGTCTGATAACTCAAGATATTACGAATGTATTTCTATAAAACTTTTTGAACCTGATATTTATGTTATTTTCTAGAGAATGCACTAAAATATTTCTTATTGTATGAATACTTTTTGAAAAGTGGTCTCATGAAAAGTGTAACATTTCTTATAATGCTGACTCAATCAGCTCTAAAATTTTCAAATTTTAATAAACAATTAAAATTTTAGTACATTTTTAGATAAATGCATCTAATTTGTTTTAGTAATACTTTTACTAATATATGTTTATTACTTTTTTCTCTAACTGCTTTGTTCAAAAATATTGCTAAAATTTCACTTATAATTGTGATTCTTGTAAAATTCAGGTAATTTACTTTAAATATTATAGTTAAATAGTAATATTTATTAGAATTGAGTCCTAAAAGAGCATTTATAATGTTTTAGTATGCTATTTTCTTAAAAAGTACTCTGAACGTGTACGGATACCTTAAATGAAACATATTATTTATCTTTCGTCTCTTACACAATAATATTGGACATGTCTCCTATATCATAATATTAAGTATTAAATTAACGCATTTACAAGCGTATTTAAACGATTTCAGCAGTTTTTAAGGTGTCTGACTACTTGAGACAACTTTTTTAATGGAGATATGGGTATTTTTATGTGGTTTTATTTTGCTTAGCACATTTTAAGAAAAATATGCTAAATTTAAGAAGAGAAAAAGAAACTATTGTTAATATAATAGGAAAAAATGGGTAAATTTTACTAAAAATAACATAAACGGGGCCCATTCTGCACCAAAAGCTTACGAATAAATTTTCAACTTTGATGTGTTGCTATGTTATTCATTTATGAAATGACCTTAATGATAAAAGATATTTTAATTTTTTCACAAAACCTAGAGCCCCTTATCTTAGTTTTTATGTGAAATTGCTTAAAACAACAATGATCATATTAACATAAGGGACTGTAAATTTTGTAATGAAACAACAACATATAAATCTGAAGGTTAAAACACTTCTACTATTACACAGAACATGCACGCAAATTTTAAAAGTTAATTATTTTCAAAACTTTTTTATCAATCGCTGGCCTTGCGTGATCATATAAAAAAAAAACGCATTTCGAGTAAACCACGTTTTAAAGTATGACATCTTGCTGGTCTTGGCATAAAATGGTCTATAAAATAAAATCATTAGAAAAATCGTCAAAATTTGGCAAAATTCACAATTTTAGGGCAATCACCTTATTCTTAACCCTAAACGTGTAAAATTTTTTCATGCGTTAAGGGTGTTTTTTTTTCATTTGTGTACCCATTGTCGCTTTTAAACGGGTTTTTTCAAGTTCTAAAATGAAAAGATTAGTTTAAATAGAATGCTTTAAAATTTTAGACAAAAATAGGATGGACATATAGTACATTAAATACACGCGAATTTATAAGAATATCGAGAATATATCTACTCGACAGTGTGTTCAGAGTTTTGTGTTCTACGATTTGAGATTAATCTTAACGAATAATACATTTATTGATGACAAATCGGCTTATCTTACTTTTTTGCGTCCTATTTATGTTTTTGATTTCCAAAAATTTAAAATTGATATTTTTTTGTCAAAACCAACTTAACCAATTACGATATAATTAACCCCGCAATATTAAATTATTCAACAATTTAATTAATGTATGGGATGAGATAATATATTTTACAAAATGCTCAATTAACGTCTCAGTTAATTAATATCTTTAAGTGTAATTTAGCATTATTCACTTAAAACACATAATAAAGTTTATCCCGAAAGGAGTCATTAATTCTCGACATGTCATCATCCTACAGGGCTCAAACCCACAACGCAAAGTGTTGAACAATAAAAAGCACGACCTGTGTTTTCGGACTTGGACTTTTTTTTGGGGCGTTTCTTGCAAACCTAAAGAAAAGAAACTGGGTGTCAACGGAAAGCTTGTAATGGACGTCAAAAGTAATATATGGACACCGTATCCAACAATTATGTTTCTTATCAACGCAATTTGAATATGTAGCTGACAATGACACAATATATGTGGGAAAAAGACCGTCTTATCTTTGACTCAGCACAGTTCCGACTGCTCACAATGAAAGAGCGCCTTTGCAAAACCTTCTCCTGCTGCTGCCACACTTTGGAAAAAAGATCAGAGGTTAATAGCGTATAAAATATAGCAGGTCTCTAAAGCTTGTGGCGTGTTCAACGCCTCCCCACAAGTTAATTGCTTTTCCAAGCATCTCTGAGAAAGAAGAAAGAGTGCGCTGAAGAAGAGACGCATTTTCGTAATTACAATAGGAAATACGACGGTGCTTTGGAAGACGGCTTTTATTTTATGCTCTTCTTTAAAGCTACCTCGGGGGGGGGGGCTTATAATGCCCTCCGTGATTAATCAATTGTCTCTTTTCCGCCCACCAGATGCGATTTTTCAGATAAAATGTCCCGAAAAAATGGATAAGATTTCCTGGATTTAGATTGAAATCGTATCGATTGCACCGGGTGATTGTTTCTTTTAAATTAAGGAACAACAGATTGAGAGCGGTTCTTTTGGATTTTTCAATCTCTCAGGGATTTTATAGAAAATAGTTTTTTTTTTGTGTAAGTAATTAGGCCTCTAGGCTTTCTTTTCCTGTTTCATTTTGTGCCTTTCTCACGCCATGTATAAAAATAATAAGTAAATTTGAAAGATGATTGTAAATATTTTGGGTTGTGATTAATCTTATGTGTAATGCCATTTTTCTTAGCTTTAATTTTTTAGGAAAAATAGATAATTCTAAACAAAGAACAAAAATATAGAGTCTAAGATAAGTCACAGGTACACATATGGTTAGAGACCATCTTGTCCATATTACTCTGGAGTCGTGCTGTGCGAAACCTAATTACTGTATATCTAACTGTATAAATATAAAATTGTCCCCTCCACCAGTAACCCAAGCCTTTTTTAAAACCTTTTCAATTAAGATAAAGTTGTAGAGTATTCCTTTCTGTGAATATAAAAGCTCTGGATTTATATTTAATTCATGCGGTTTGTTTTCTTTCCGGTAAGGCATGCTCTATTGCTGCCCGCCCATCATCATCATCATCTTTGCTTGGAAAAAAGAAAATTCCATTCTGTCTGAAATTCTAAAATCACTTTTACAATCATATGAAAAGATTTAAATAAACTTATTGCACTTCATTTAGCTATTTGTTATTAATTGCGATAAACACACTCCAACATAAGCAATAGTTTTATATTATGTGTATTTGCTTAAGCAAGTCTATGGGATAGCTAGAGTACAATTATTCATAGACTTTTGAGATATTTCCTGAAATAACTGAACAATTCGATTAAAAGAACTACTTAATAGTTTAATAATTTCCCACTTTACCTAGTTATTCCGTGAAAAAAATAGGTATTCTATAAATTAACTGATGATAGGAAGCTTAAAGTGAAAAATAAAGAATTTAAATACAAAACAAATCCGCCGTTTTGGAAATTAATTGAGGATAAACAGTGAAAGTCTCTCAAAAAAAGTATTTCATATTACCCATTAATTGATAAGCAATGAAGAGAAACCAAATAAGAAACATAATAAAACAAATTGAAAAATTGCTGTTCCAGTGCAAACAGCGTTCCATGTTCTTATTACCATGTTTATATCAACTCGCTTTCTTGTCTGTCCGGGTGGAATTTTGTAATTGATTTTAAACTATAACTTCCCGATGAGCTAGAGACTTGAAATTTGGACCATAGCCCAGAAGATGATGACAATGCATGAAAATTTAAAAGAAGAAATTCTAGTCTCGAACCCGGGCCCCCGAGGAGGCGACCCCCAATTTTGACAGGGACCCAGTAGCTCCGAAACTCTAAGGTGTTTCCTGGGAACTCCATTGTCAAAACACAGATGCACTTATAAGAATATATCAAAGTAATATTCAAAGTAGATCAACATGTTAAGGGCATTTTATAAGATAATTAAAAATGTATTGCATTTATAATTAAAAAATTAATGCAACGTATTAATTAATAATATTAACTTGCGATCCACCTACCCATGCATTATGTTTAGTAGCTAGGATGTGTATTTGCTTTATTTTCTTCTTTTTTTTGTTGAGAAAAACTGTCGAAGTCTAGATCTATAGAAATTACCTGCAATCACATTTCATATTATATTTTTCTACCCACGTACGTTAAGAAACTTTTTCATTTACCGTGAAATCCGGAGTTAAACGCGCACTTTTAACACACAAAAAAAGAGATCGAAATTTAAGGGTGCGCCTTATACACTGGGTATAAAAGTATTAAATATAAAGTAGTAAAAAATATACACCAAAAAATCAAATCCGGTATTCGGTACCGGGATACCGGTTTTGATACTGGCAGTAGAAATTTTAGGAAAAGAAAGAAAATACAGGTGTTTTTTTTTGTTTTATTTGTCAGTTTTATTAGAGAGTGAAATATTACAAGAATTTAATTTGAAAATTTGAAATTATAATATTATATAGAATCACGGAAAAGTAATGGAACATTTTACTTATTTAAAATCACAAAAAAGTGTAAGTATCACTATTCAGTCTGTGGTACTATTAAAAATTTTTGAAATGTGATCTTAAAAAACATAATGTATTAATTGCACTGTCATTAAGCCAGGAACGTAATTATGTGCAAAAAGCTCTATCGGCATCTATGCTAGTTTGTGGTATGGTTGGCAATACGCACACAATATACTTTTTCCAAGTATTTACCCCTAAAATCTCTCATTTTCAAATAAATTGATTTCTCGTCGGATGGTTTTTTATATAGCTGATTTCTGTAACTGATTTTCAATACCTGTACCGAATTCTTTTGAATGTGAATAAGGTTTGTGGGTAAAAATATTGTAAAAAAAAATTTCTATTAACTTTGCTAAATTTGAATTGGTTAGTCTCTTTTCTTCTTTTCCATTTTCATTCAGACAATCATGATGATATGTAAATACAAGTATGATATGCAAGTACAATGTGAATAACAAACTCCCCCATTTAAAAAATATGGAAATATTACGCAATTTCTTCACAACTACAACCTTCTTTTCACAGATAGGAGAGACCGCAAAAGCCTAGTGGTGAAGGTAACGGATTCGTGGCTGGCGTGTCATGAGTTTGAGCCCAGCGCCACTGAAGACCCGTCGTGTAGGGGAGCTATGGACGTTAAATCTGTAGAGAGCTCAAACGTCCTCCCGTTGGTGTGGTAGTTAGAAGAGAAGGTACCAGCTCAAATGTCGTCCTCATCACTTGACCATGAAATGGTGCGGTTTTCAAAATGACGCGGACCGTCCCCAAAAGCCCTCGTGTAGCTAAACAGTGGGACGTTAATATTCCCTCACTCACTCACACAGATACGAATATCAGACTACGAATCTTACGCATGTGCAGTAATAAAATAGCTGTAATAAAATAGAGCTGTAATAAAATAGTTTTGCCCCCCCCCTCATTGTACAATTTGCATTCATTGTACAATACATTCATTTCTCTTGATTGTACGATGCAACTTTATATTAACAGTCTAATTATATAATTTAGACAGTTAGGGAGAAATAAAAACAAAAACTTATACTATTTTTCTAGGTTGGCTATCTCTGAAAATATAATGGAGACAATTTTAAAAATGTCTAGTAAATACCGAAAAACCGGTATTTAACCTCGTCAGTACTGGTATTACAAAATTGTACAAATGGCTTAAAATACCGGTATTGCAATTCCTAGTTGTAGTACTAGAGAAATATACTATTATTTCTAAAACTTGGGGAAATACATGGAATAAATAACTTCAAAACAACAGCATTGAGCACATTTCGGGCTACTTCGTAAAAAAAAGGGGTTGCGCGTTATACGGCAAATATACCTAAAAATTAAGTGTTAGAGCTGGAAAGCAAAGGTGCAAGTTATATGCTGGATTTTACGGTAAATGCATTGTTAGGAATGGCATTAAAATTTTCATAGCTTTGTGAGAAATCCTGAGTATTTTGCATGAATTGCAACCTAAAATTTAGGAGCTATTCTTGCTTAAATTTGGATTTTATGTTGAATCTGTTGATAAGTAGTTCCCTCCCCTTCATTATAGGTGGGTTTTTTCACAAATGGAAAAGATGTATTTTTCATTTGAAAACTATTTAGTTTTGCAAAACTTTGTACTATGCAGTATAAAATTATTTCGTGGAATCCCGGATAGTAAGCAATAGAATATTCACAATTTACTAGTAGTAGTAGGTAGTATATACATAAGGGAAAACAAACTCTTTAATGCCCCTTTATTATATAATGACAGCTTGAAAGGTATTACAAAATAGAGTTGTCTAAATAAAATTTTCAATTTAAAAGATTGGGATGAGCTTTAGATTGTTGTGGTTATTCAAACTTCACAGAAAGCATAAATTTATTGGGTATACAAATTTAAAACTTTCTTTCCGATTTCTTACAATGATTCGTTGAACCCCAGGGCTCCATGGAACACAGTTTGAAGATCACAGGTGTATAGTAGAAGATGGACGATGGACATGGAATTATAATGTAGTCTTGCCGCAGTTGTCATTTTTCATATAGTTTGAAATTCCCAGTTTTGGAGGGGAATACACTCGGGAATAGCATTTAGACCGTTAGAAAAGAAAAATATTTTTGACGATTAAAATTATTCAGATCAGGAACTTACTGAGGACGAGTCATGAATGAGACCAATCCTCCTCTCCCAAGATTTAGGCCCGGGGTTTGGGCCTGTGATGTACCCGTTTTCCTTTCCGTAATTGCTGGGGAAAAGTGGCCTAAATGGGTGGTCAAGAATTCTGACCTCTGTTCCCACGACCATACCTTATAGTCCGAGGGCTGATGTATCCTCGGACCTGAGTAGATTTCCGTTTCCCACGCATCTCGGACGACAGCATGTCTGGGGAGGAGAGCCCCACATTATGCGCCGGAAAAGATCCCACGCTTTGAGGAGCCGACGGACAAGGGATGAAAGGAAGAGCTGAAAAAAGGACCATGAGAAACCTAGGCTTTAAAAAGCATGGCGCGAAAATTTGCGGGGAGAACCGTTAGAGGCCTCAGGCTAGCGAAGAAGTGGAGAGTGAACTGAGCTTGCACCCATGATTGAAGTCGGAAAGCGAAAGTCAAAAGGACTGTGGCTCCTATTGCAGATAAAACTTCAAGAGTTTCTTATGACAATGAGTATGCCTCAGACGAGCTGGACTTAACAGTGAAAGAGACTTTTAAACTGTGCATGCAATTGCGGAACAATTGTAAAAGCATTTATAAGTATATCTCACTTTAATAAATGTGTTTTGATAAGCTGATTCAAGTCATTACAGGCCCAGTTGGTCTATCTCTTAAAACATTCCTGGACTTGAATTTCAACGGTGCTGAAACTCGTAATAGAATTTAAGTAAGTTTTTGAGATTCTATGTAATAATGAGATTCATAGTAATGCAGAATTTGTCGTGCATTTTTATGAACCTTGTAAGTGCATTAAAATTCTGAAGATTTTAGTAGCTTTGTAAAATAAAATCTCGTAAATTCTTTTTTGTTAATTATCCCTTTTATATATTTTTGTATAAAATCTAAAAAAAGACCAATAAGCATATTTTTAAGCGTTTGAGTGAATATTAACGTCGCACTGTTCAGTTACTTAAGGGCTTTTGGCGTTGGACCTCGTCATTTTGAGCCATGGACAAATGACGAGAATAACACCTGAGCAGGCACCCTCTCTCCTAACTACCATACCACACAAATGGGAGGACGTTTGAGCTCTCTACAGATTCCTACACGGCGGGTTTTCAGCGGTTTTTGATTTGAACTCATGACATGACGCAACCACGAGTTCGTTACCTGGACCACTAGGCTACCGTAGCCGCAAACGTTTTTTAAAGAAAAATTCGAATTTTTTTCAGCGCTAAAGAATAAATAAAACATTTGCTACCACAGATATTTTTTTAAAAAATGTAAATTTGTATATATCACCTATACAAAGTTATACATAATTTTCTCTTTTTTACATATTCCTCACGATGAGCTTCATAATGATTTACGACACAAGCTAATACCAGACCTGGTAACATACTGCGATTTCTTACACATACGATTTCCTCACGATAAATCCCTAATAGCGGCATTACCATCCCTGAAGCTATTATATCCCTAAAATCCCTTAATAACAATGGACCACCTCATCAAAGAGACTGTGCTAAAATGTTGCAGAAGGGCAAACTCTTAATACTTACTTATTTCTCCGAGGAAAAACGCCATCATTTTTTGTGCTAGTGGCTGTAATTAACGGTGTAATAAAGACTTCGGCTCCGTCAAATGCAGAAGTTAATCGCTCGATTTACCGCAGGTCGTCATTGAACAGCCACTTGCAAGTCACGACCGCTTGAAGAACGGGCTGCAATCACGCCACGGTGCGCTTTTGTTGCGAGATTTTGACGAATTTCTCTTTTATCGAATGTTTTTTTGAAGCTTATTTTTCTAAGAAACGTTTTTTTTTTCATTTCCTTCCAGGTATTAAAAAAATACGGAGTAAATATATGAAACAGTGTAGTTAAGTTTTGTTTCTTCTTTGGCCCTGCGGGCACGCGCGTCGTAACCATATTTATGATAATATCTTTGCCAAACAATTCGAGTGGATTTTAGATTTGCATGACAATACGGAATGGGTATTACGTTAAATTAAGCGGGCTATTATCTGTTATTGAGTTTTAACAGGGATAAACTAACAGGCACTTTAAATTATATAGTTAGTTGCGAAACATTTGGTGTGAAAGAGAATAATTTAAGTATCCTTTCCTTTATGTAAAAACTATTTACATTAAATTCATCATTTAAACTATTTGCTCGATGAGAGTTTAATAAGCACGTTAGGACTTTAACAAAGGTCAAATGAATGCAAAAGTTTATAGGCGTGGGTATAAATTAGATACAAAATAATAAGACAGAGGGAATATTTTAATTTTTGTTTCGTTTGAATCAATTCATTACTATGGGTAAATTTTGGTGAAAAGAATTTTATATATTGTGCATTGTATCTTAAAATTATGTTCTCGTACACCTGTAAAAGTAATTGAAGGTATTGAGAAACATCAATCTTTGCACAGTATTGTAAACGCCCATCCTTTAAAGATATTGTGTGCCGATCCTTAAAAATTATATCATCTTCCAATATGTTTTAATACCAAAAATATTTTTAATGGAATACATTTTAGAATTTTATGAACGTATTAAACAGTCTATCTCTATCATATTTAAAATAAATTTTAGAATCGCTTTTGATTCAACGTATGTTGCAAAAATTTAAAAATTTGGATCTAACGCTGATTTGTGAAATCACTGGAGAATAGAAGACAATAATATACTGTCAGCTGAAAATGCATTTTAGTCTTGTAAGCTTTCCATTATAAGTGGCCACTTCAAGGCGAGGCGCGTTTGTTATAAATAGTAAAAAGATCGGCTAAAAGTAATTGCAGGAAATACAATACATATTGTTTTATAGAATGAATATAAAAATATCATAAGATCATTTACATACTCAAGCACGTTTCCTATCTGAGAACACTTTCAATAAAACAACTTTGGACGTTTGTTCAAATACAGTTTTCAAGTTGCAAAGTTCTGTATTATAGAAACATGAAATAATTTGTTATGATTTCTTAAGCACTCTGTTTTCTTAAACGCGAAATCAAAACATATCTTAACAAACTCCATGTCAATAGAAATGAAATCTCCAATTGTTTGCCTTTAGCAAAGATTATCTTGGAAAGTTTGGCGTTAGTCAATAATTTAACAAAACATTTCAGTGCATTTAACAGTAGTTATTTACACTCACACAGTTACCCATCCAGTATAGTGGATACCGACACTGACTGTTGTACCGTAGGGTTAGAATCCCGGAGAAGGCACCCCTCAGGGGGCTCACCTTCTTTAGGTGAGTACGGGTGTCACAATCCCGAGGTGACCTAGTGATATTTTCCTTTTCCCACAGGGTTTACTGTCTTTGGTAAACACGGGCTTCACGAACCCGGGGTACCCTAGTGATCCTTCTCTATTTTCGACCCTCTTTCTTGTCATTCAATTCATTCTTTCTTTCTCTCTTCCCGTCTAGACCACAGATATTAAAACAAATGTTTGGCGCAGTATAGCCGAAATCGGCTCTTGCGCCAATAAACCCCAAAATCACTCACTCACCCGGAGAAGCCATGGATGTTTCTAAATGTATAGTGCCTTTATACGGCATGAGGTACTCTTAATAGCCGTCGATCCGTAAGCCCCTCATGAGGTTGGTGAAAGGGGAAGAGAAATGGGAAGCCCCTGACCACCCCTGGAGTGTTCTCCCTCAAAATTCGGTTGGAACTGAGTCAAAACGTACTGTCACCTATATGGTGGTCAAAGTTACGGCTGGCGTATATATAGCCCTTTGTCGCGATGAATTTCGTAGGCCTCGATCTGACATCGTCGGGTGAGTGAGTGAGTGAATATTAAAGTTCCACTGTTCAGATACACGAGTACTTTTGAGAACGGTCCGCGTAATTTTGAACCATGGTTAAGTGACGCGGACGACACCTGAGCTGGTACCCCCTCTCCTAACTACCACACCACACTACACCAACGGGAAGAAGTTTGAGCTCTCAACATATTTAACGTGCATCGCTCCCCTACACGGTTGGTTTTAGTGGTACTGGGCTCGAACTCATGACACGCTAGCCATGATCTGATACCTTGACCACTTGGCTACCGCGGCCACCTGACATCGTCGGACAGGTGCCCTTAGCAAAAACAAAACACTCACACAACCTACTTGCCATTTTGCACATTTTGTCAACGAAGAAATTTCACATCCATAAATTATCGCAAAGATAAGAAGGAAAAAAAAATTTGTTCACAACACATAGTAATATACACGTATTCAGTATATCTATTGCTGATTAAATTTAACTGCTTAACGAAAAAATTGCAGACAGTATGTCACGATAGTTAAGGGGGTCACTTCACGCAGCCTTTTCCCTATCTCCGTAATGTTAAAAATGACCAAATTTAAGGAACATTTTTGAAAAATTGACAAGTTGTACAGTCATGAATTTTTTTGTGTAGATTTATTGTATTGTTTTTATTATTTTGATGAGAGCATTTTTCAAAATTTTGATTAGTTTCTTTAAAAAAAATTCATATGTGGAGTAACACGACAAAATTATTAAAACGATAAAAATTCTTGTACATTTTAATCCATAAAATTTTTTTGAATAATTTTTTTGCAAAATCTCTCATTAAAATATTTATTTGTATAGTGTTAACATATGTGCAAAGTTTCAAAGCTATAAATTAAGTAGATTTTTCAAAAATGTTCCTTTTGTGTTGAAATTTACACTTTTGAGAAATAGTGATTTAAAGTAAAAATTTACTATTAACTAATACGTACCAGAACCACAACTTGGATTTCTGCTATCATATGCAAGATCATCTTTTTGTCTACATTTTAATTGTTTGTTTTTAGTTCTAGCTTCTTTGGTTCATTGTAAAACTGCCTATTTTGCTTTCTTAATATGCGCATGATCTACTTCTTCCAACGCTCGACATTTGTAAAATCCAGGGTTTGAATGTTTAATACATCTAAAACTTTTAATTTGGTAATGAAACCTTGATTATATAAAAATGTAGCTTCAAATACTATAGTTTTTAAAGTTCCTAATTGTATAAGTAAAGTTTTTGGAACTATAAATCAAATACAATTTAAGGTTTTCATTGAAATTTTAAGTTTTACCGTTAAAGCACGTAAAAAAAGAGTTCACGACTAGAGAAATCTCTAAATACTTTTTTACTGCAATTGCTAATTGCAATAGGTGAGTTGTGTTAAGCATATATGTGTCACCTTTCAGTATGAACCTATTATATTCACACCACGAATCACCTCCCATGGGGCATAAGCCGTGTCGTATTTTCAAATCTGTGGAGAGTTTATGAAAAAAATATAGCCCAAATAGTTTGCATCATGACTGACACGTTTTCTGAGTTGCTTCAAATAGCCACACGAAACATAGTATCTTTACAATTTGTCTATTACTGCATCTGTTAATCTATAACGACCTCCTAGAGATTTTTTGTCCACAAGATTTTTGCCTTTAAATTTTGATTTTAATGCCCTGTCATGTCTCCATCCTTTTCTCAACATGACCACCACATTCTAATGTTTTAATGTTGACATCTTTCTAAGGTTAAGATTCTAAAACTGCTTTGTATGCTTTAAAGTCCTCATCACCCAAATATTTTGTCGCAATTAGTAAATCGTAATTTGTGTCGTGCCTCTGAGCAATGGAAAATACAAAGTGCACCTTCAACTTTCATCCCCCTACTACTTCCGAAGTAATCTGCCGAACACTCAATGTTATGTACATTGTCGTTAAAATTACTTGAGTATTTCCTCTATAGTTTTTCGGCATCAACAACTTTCCCAGTGTTCACACTAACTGCTGTAATACCATTCAGAGAAACATGACCCCTTTTTTGCCAAATGCCATAGACAAACACCGGTACAATAGGACTTGCATTATTAAATGATATCATTTCGACAGCAGTTATATATATAATACCATAGACTGGCTACTTTCTGTGTCGTGTTATTTAATGCCATGCATGAACTCGTAAAACCACTTTGGTGGACGTGACAATTCATAACTAAACAAAATATTTTCGCAGTTGCTTCTCTTTTCCAATAAAAATAATAGCATATAATAGTACCCAGTGTTTACTTCATATAATTTTGAATCTTTTTAATTAAAAGCTTTTATTTAACTTACAATGTATGTATGTAATTTGTTCGGGTGGAATCTTGCAACTCAAATTTTGAAGCTGATATCTTCCTCCCATTGAGCTGAAATTTTGTATACACGTTTAGTTTGGATGACAATGCATGTTTTGACCATTTATATTCCGATATTGCAATTAATTAAAAAGATATTAATTAAAAACGTTTAACTAGTTTTGGGCGCCAACTTGGATATATTTGCATTGTTGTAATAATTTTATTGTTACAACAATGACAAAAGTTGGCGTCGAAAATCGGTTTTCAGCCAAACTGGAATTTCATGACGTTGCGCTATTGACAGTATTAATTAAATTTGTCTAAAAAATAATTACATTTCTACAACGTAAAAATAATCTAATTTCTACAACGTATGTAATTTTTTTACAAATTTCTATCTATTTTCTTGGATTTAAATTCAAAACAAAAAAGTAGAGCTATTTTTCAAGTAGATTGGTACATTGTATACCTTTCTCAACACTGCCAAGTTAAACTGAGATGGAGTATTGAAGAAATTCTTTAAATAATTTATCTAACTTTAATCTATGAAACTCAGACAAAAAATAATTACAGAATCGGAAAGATCATTTTTTTATGTATCTTACCCATCAAAAGGAGTCCGCTAGGAAAACAATAAGAGAAAAATATTATCTAGAAATGCAATATATTTTCGATTAAAAAAATAATTTTATAATAAAATAAAGGAATTTTTTAAAGAAATTTTCTAATTTTAAGCCTACAAGTAAATTTAAATACACCTCATTTTATCACCAGTAATCTAAACACACACTACGACATGTGTCCTTAAATTTAATTACAAATAGAATCTGTTAATTGTATTTGAATTTAATTATTGATTTTTTCAAAATCAAGTTTCTAAAGATGATCTGAGCAATTTAAAAAAAAAATAGATTCTTACGTAGAAGATATTCAATGTGCAGCAAAAAATTATCATTATTTGATAAAACTTTCTTTTTTGATTACAAAATGCGTTTTGAGTCTTAAGCATTTTATTGATTAATACAAATATTTAAATGCCTTTTGAAGTTTAATAAACAACTAAAATTTTCTTCTAATATGTTAGAGAAATATATATCCCTTATCTTCAAAATATTTCAAATAAATAATATATTCTTTAAGTTTTTCAAAAATAGTCAAAATTTTAATTAAACATTTAATAACTTTGTCATTTATGAAGATAATCTCACTAAACCTTTTTTTTTTCGTGTGTAGAACAATGTTACCCAAAATCTGCACGAAGATTGAAAAAAATTGCTTAAAAATTACGGATTTAAAAAAATTGTGTTTTTAGTCTAATACCATTTTGCGAGAATTAATTCAGCTAAACAAAGGATGGCGAACCAGCGTTCAATGAGTTGAACAGGCTGAGAAACCTGTCCAGAGATAACTAAAAAGTAAAAAATAAATTAAATGTAAAAAAACTTTTTTAAGAACAAGCTTTTATTTAAACGCGCTAAAAAGAATAAAATAAACTTTTCCTTTAAAACTTTTTTTACTATCAACTTATAACGTCATTACACAATTTATATGATATAAAAGCTTGTCGCGAGATATACCTGTGTAGATAAACAAGTAAAATAAATAACTTGACCTGATTGATTTTGGTTTTTAAAAATTCAAACTAAGTAAATATGAGTACTTAAATATTGCGACAAGCTTTTATATCATATAAATTGTGTAATGACGTTATAAGTTGATAGTAAAAAAGTTTTAAAGGAAAAGTTTATTTTATTCTTTTTAGCGCGTTTAAATAAAAGCTTGTTCTTAAAAAAGTTTTTTTACATTTAATTTATTTTTTATTTGATTAACTACTGTTTTAATAAACCTGGTATTAAGAAATGTTTGAATAACATCACAAAAGTCACAACATGTCAACAACTTTAGAACCAAACTTTGGATTTGGCGACCAAAATTTATGTGAATACCTTGTTTTTTACATTTTATTTATAATAAATGTGGTTTCAAAGCACAAGAAAACAGTAGAATGTTCATTATTTCAAAAAAAACTTTCAAATGAATCTAAAAGGAAACATACTCTTTATTTGACTTACCTAAGCTTTTAAAGTTGAATTATTCATGTATAATTTGAATTCATTATTCTGACTTATGACGCATTTAATTTCTGGAAAGTTTGGGGTTTTGTACCTTTGTACGTTTTTAAACGTTTTATTATTAAACATAAACATGTTAAAAAAGGTTTTGATAGAAACAATGTTTCCAATAGCAGAAATTCGTAAAATATTTGAAGAGGTAAAAAACAACACGCGAGATTCCAGAAAGTAAACAAACAGCTACAATTATTCACTTCACTTCTTTCCTGAACAAGTTACGGATCAAAATAAATCCTTTTAATCAATTTAAAATATTTGATGAGGCTGAAAAGTAGCAAGTGTCTTTTGTTTTGAAATGAAAGGGGCGTGGCAATCAGCTGGTTTTGGGTTTGACGGATGTAAACAAATTTTTAAAAAAATATTAAAAATACTTCTAATTCAACTAGAACAAAAATTTAAATTGCAGTAGAAAGAGAAAGAGTGGTATTTTATTTTTCAATCAAAATTGAAAAATCGATTTTTGGATCGACTTTTGTGAAGTGACCCTCTTAAAGACATTTGAATCATTTCCATAATTCAGGTGAGGAGGGGATTCATTGGACGACTGGACAACTTAGTACCAGTTAAGAAAATGTCTTATGTATGAAATGTTTCCTTTCCATTCACTAAAGCAGGTAATAAAATCCCTCTATATTATGGCATAATGCAAAGTAACTGTAATACAGTATTATAACGTATTCACGGTCTAATATTAATTTTTGAAGCAAAGACACACATTAATTTTTGAAGCACGTACATGATAATTAGGGTTAATTTTCAGAGGATTTCACCTTTTTAATGCACTAATATTTCAATTTAGTAAAATGCATCATTGGCATTGTCTTCTGAAACATCAGCAAAATGTTCAGTGCTTATCGAAGATGTATGTCCAGTGTCGTATTGTTTTGGAATTTGGTCTCACGAGATAATGCTTGAATATCAACCTTGAATACAACCAAAACATTTTCCTCTTCTGTCAGCAATTCTTTCACAGTTGTTGTCAAAGAAAATAATGATTGCCGAGACCTGATCTATACTTAACGCTTCTTATCATTTCCCTCATCCATCAATTCACTGATACTATCGTATTTAATCGTCTTTCTCGGACCTTCTTCTTTTTCCAGAAGGCTTCTCCTGGAGTCTTCCCCAATTCTTTTCTTGTACTCCAAGGAATCACTTGAATCTTTCTTGTCATCGACAGAACAGCTTTTTCTCTTTGTATTCATCTTATATCTGAGGCTCAATACATCATTCCCTTTATATTTACTATTCAATCAAGGGATAATCACTCTCGTTGTAATACACGACGTACTAAATACCGAAGATTTTAATCCATCTCGTTTATAAATTATAAAATTTTTCTTTGTTTTTCCATACGACTGGTCATTCGGCTATAGATGGCACTCGCTTTGTCAATGATCTTATCTTAAGCTTATGTAGGGGTTACATTGCGCGTATCCCGAAAGATCATGACAAAGAAAAAATATTTTTTTATTGGTCTTATTTTTGGGGAAGTATGGTTGGAAGCCGCAGCAGGATAAGAAAATAAAATATAGTATTGAGTCTTTCATGAAAATGTAGGTTAGATGTAATAAAACTCAGTCTTTGTACTTGTTAAAACATTTAAAAATGCTGCTGTTACATATCTTACACGATAGACAGTAACGCCAGATCGTGATACACGAAATTTATCGTGGCAAAGGGGCTAGATGGCCGTCGCCTTAAACACCATGTAGTTGACAGTACGATTTCGCGTCGTTTCACCCCAATTTTGAGAGAGGACATCCTGGAGGGGGGGGGGTCCTTCGTTCAGGGGTTCTTAACAATTTTTTTTCTACCGCCAACCACTCGAGAGGACTTCCAGTTCCCCAAATATTTAGTATGACCACTTCCAGCACAGGTGCTATACATTTACAAAAATTCATGATTTCTCGGATTCAAGTCCTAAACTTTCGGCAAGCAGTCAACGTAATTTACCAATATGCTTTCTGGGCACTTACATATGTATAAAGGTCTAATTCCATATTCAAATTGGAGGAAAGGTTTCTTTCATTGTATCGGATTGAATAGGAGATGTAAGAGAAAAATAAAAGGGATGAGAAGGAAAATACTTTTCGTTATCAAATGTTTCTTCCTCCATGAACACAACGGCTTAATAAAAGACTTTTTTATGAAAAAATCTTCCCATATTTGATAGATCATTAACAATGGTGTTCATGGAAGAAATAATATAGCAAATTTAATTTTGAGAGCTTAATTATTTTAAGCTAATGAATGGGTTGGTTTCATGGGGAAAATATATTTAACATAGAAACTTAAGAAAAAGGAAATTCGTCTGTAATGTTATAAAAAACTGTGTAAATTTACTTTTTAAAATTCCGGTAAGGTAACACTCAAACAAGTGTTTGTTAGAGTTGTACCAAAATAAACGGAACTACGTGCTAAATAAATCTTTAAAAAAAAAAAAGAAATTGCATTTGCAAAAATGTTTCATAATTTTCTCAAAAGCATTCTCGAATACAATCTTTATTTGCCAAGAGTCTTTTCAAAACTCATCTTACTTTTGTTCTAAAAGATAAAAAGGATTTTATAACATGATCTATAGCCGCTATTAAATGGAATTATAGCGGCTGTAGGTTAGTTTTGGTTTTGCTTTTTGCGAAATTTGGCCGGAGATATGACAAATACTATGAATAGTAAAAAGAAAAGAACATACTTTACTCGTTTAATCAATCTAGAAGAAATATTGTGAGTTAAAAAGGAAACAATCCTCTCCCCATAATGCTCTGTCAAGTAATTAAAAAGTTATTCAAAGGCAGAAAATTAATACTTGGAAGGTTTTTACATACTTAAAGAATAGTTCATTAATCTGCCACGCAGTTAATATTTCATCGACAAGAAGATATAAAAATCTAAAAGATCTAAATTGTTTCAACCATTTTTTAGTTAACAGACATGCGTTGTAATTATTCCTTATCTGATCATAAATTTTTTTACTGTTTCTGTCAAATGACTCATATCCGAACCGAATTTTATAAAAAAAAGAATGTGGTAAACTGAAATTTTGCAAAGATGTTTTGAGCTGTTATGTATAAGTTTTGTTTTTCAAAAGATATTCAAGTCTAATGGTCGTCAACCGTTAGAACTTCATGGATCACTAAATCTATAATTACATGTCCGAGCTTAAAGTACCCAAAAGTTAAACGTAAGCTTTTTTTAAAGGAACTACCGATAAGAATGAAAAAATTGTTCATCAGTAGATTGGAAAAACATCCGAGATTTTTAGGGTCTAGTCCGATCGACCACACGTGCGTGCATTATTCGGCATTCGAAGACGATACACTTGCTACACTGATTTCATTACTAAAGATGTGGTTTGTTTCAAAGTACCACAGCAAACGGTGCAGTGCGTACTTTGGTTAACGGAATTTAATTCCGTCACGGGTGTACAGTGACGTGTTCGAACAAAATAAAATGACGATCCTCCGACATCAAAATCAGTCCCCAAACGGGAAAGAACTTTAATGGAGACGAGAAATTTGGTGTCTTAAAATGGCAAGTATTCTCAAAATTTCGAGAAAGGAGACATTTTTGATCGTGTGCGTTATTCATTTTGTAGGAGCCCTGATAAGTGTATTAGAAAAGCCAGTAACGACATTCAATTTTGTTCGAACACGTTGCTGTACATGCGTGACTGATTTAAATTCTGTTAAACAAAGAACGCACTGCACATTTTGCGTGGCGTCCGCATCTTTACTAATGAAGTAAGTGTAGCAAGTTTATCGTCTTCGATTGCCGAATAATGCGCGCACGTGCGGCCCGATCGGACTAGACCAAAAAACCTCGTAAGGGTTTTCCAATCCACGTATGAACAGTTTATTACATTCTGATGTTTAGTTCCGTAATAAAACGCCATAATCTTTGGATACTTTAAGCCTGGAACCTTGAATTTGGTGAACATTAATATGATTGACCTCTATATGGCGGATCACTGTATTATCACACTTATTATTTTTTTTATGTGTGTGTCTTTAATTACATTTCCATATCACTGAAAAAGAACTTTACGAAAATCAAGAACAAACTGACAACGAAAAGCAATATCAACAAATTAATGTTATGCCGCTAGTTTACCATGATTGACAAATCCTACTTTCAAATGTCGCTACGTAAAAAGTCGCGAAAATAAGATAGAATTTCATTGAAGTAGTAGCTAAAAGTTTTCTTAAAAAAAGTGTAATCCAAGCATTTTGATATTTGTCAGTTTTATAGCAGAATATTTATAAAAATGTAAATAATGTCCATTTGCGGGCCATCAAATGGTGATGGCTGTTGTACAGACAGATATTTCAGTTACCCTGCTGTGCACTTATAGTGAACCTGTGACGGATCTATAAGTGACCTTAATACTAATCCTCTTGGGGAAACTTTGGGGCCAGCATTCGCGTTCATTCGCAGCCTCTCAAGAAGAAACCTTGATATTTAAATTAGTTTGACTCTATAAAGTCTAGGTTTTGTAGATGTAAGATAGAAGGAGCAGGAGAGCTGTTGCGGTGATTAGTAGGTGAGAATATTTCGTTGAGTAATTTCATTATCACAACTCGAGTAAATGAAGAAATTGCTAAGATAATAAGTTAGTGGATTAAGGATCTAAGATAGATTGAATCAGATTTAGTTAAGCAGATCACTGGCGCCTGTTCACTTCGACTTGTTTACTTAGAGTTATTCACGTAGAATCGATTGCTCTCTTTTTATATATCACTCGTAGGGTCTCCTTTTGTAATTCCACTTGTGATTGATTAAGTGTGTTTGATTAGTAATAAAATAATTGTTATTAGGGAAGTTTCTGGTGATGCTTTGTTCCCCCCACACACCCTTAGGTAGGTAAGACGGTGAAGGAGCGGCTTCAAATAGGCCGCGCTCACAAACCTTTTATTGTTTTATTAATATCTCTCTTCTAATGTGTATTTTAAAATTCTATCAACGATCGGTTGAAAACGCTATTAATTCAATTTTGTATTACCATAAACCGCTTCAAGCAATCTGAACAACGCTTTGTTGAGTCAAAATCAGTCCTTCACTCAACAAAACAGATGCGTGAGGTCTTTTCACATCCGAAGATCCGATTTAAAGGAAAGATGATTGCGTTGTCCATATTTTTCCAAGAGCCTTAAGAAAACCTCATTTTGTGATCAATTCCCAAGATGGAAAAAAAGAACAGCAACACCTTTTATTCAAAACTGACTTAAACGGCGTCCGCACTTCGAAACAAAAGCTGCTATTGTTCCAAAATCGAACGACTATTAGAAGGTCTACCCCATAGCTGTCCAATGCATGATGGATTATGATTGAGATCTTCTCATCCCTTTTAGGGTGTTCCGAAAGGTTTCATTCGATGTGAATTGTCCCAAGCTCACCTGGAACCATGACGAGGGGTTGAAAAGAAAATAAGAGCCCCAGGAGGAAAAAGAAGATAAGATCCCTGTGTCACAGAGGGAGAAAGAGGTGGTGGTTCTGCTTCGGAGTTGATGTGATGGGTGAGAATGGAATGTGGGGTATGAAACTGTCAGGATTGTGTAACAGGGTGCACTGGTTTCTTGGAGATGCTTTCAAGAAAGGCTATTTTTTTCAAAAGGAATTGCTTTTTTTTGTTACTTTTATACGTGCACTCGGAAATATTACGATCGTTTATTTAAGAGAATAGTTTCGGATAGAGGAATGACATATATCCAAAGCAATTCATTTCGATCCATTACAACGTGTCATAAAATTAGCAAGTTTTTAGTTGATCAATATGTTTGTCATGAAATGGTATGCCATATCATTCGTCCTTTTGTAAAAAGTGTGTATTTTCGACATTATCGATTTCAATGATTATTATGTCTTGTTTTCTTTATAATTTTTGTTCTTTTATTTTTTCAGGTTGACTGTGAATCAGATATAGTAAGTAATTTGATGGATCATAAGGTTTTTTGTGGTATGCATTGTACAGCCAAAACATTGTGAACATTACCTTATTTTTCGTTGAACTCGTCCGGATGACATGGGGAGGGGGGGGCACCTGATAAAGAGAAAATGGTATTTAACTACTTCTGGAAAACGTAAGGAATCATTTAAGGAATTTACTTTTGCAGGAATGGCTGCTGATCTAAGCGAATTTGATAGAGGGCAGATTCTAATGCTCCAAGGCTTTGGAACGAGTATCTGCAAAACAGTACGACTGGTAGACTTTTCGCTTTCTGCCATTTTTAGTATTTGTGTACAGGGGATAAGAGACGGTGAAACCAAAAGTATACGCCAAGTTCTTAGACGTCCACGCATCATCAGAGACAAAAAAAATCGATTGTTGTCCCGCTTAGTAAAGAAAAATCTGTGCACAAAGAGTGGGTCAGCTGACAGCCCAATACAATTCAGGCCCTAGTACAAGTTATTTGAAATACGCATCTTAGTGGACACTATTGGATATGGAACAGCGCAGCAAGCGTCCCACTCATGTGCCTCTGTTGTGATCAAGCTTTATTGCCAAATATGGGGCCCAGGAACTTCAAGATCGGACCATGGATATGTGGGAAAGAGTTGCCTGGTCGGATGAATCATGATTTCTCATTCCTCACGTCAATGGTCGTGTCAAGGTGCAACCATCTTCCTAGCAAGAATTTCTCGGGAATTGCAGACTATATACAAGCTGGGGTAAGTGGCATTATGCTTTGAAGGAAATTCTTGGATTTATGGTCCTGAGACTTTAGTTGTAGCAGAACTGACCATGAAAGATGCTGACTGACCTGAGCATGATAGCGGATCAGTTGCATCCTTACATAACGTCTGTCTTCCGAACTGGAAAATTAATCTTCCAGCAGGAGAGCGTCCTATGTCTCAAGCTTCGAGTTATGTTTGAGTGGTTCAAGAAGATAATGATGAATTCCAATTAATGTCTTGGCCATTTAAGTTAACAAATCTTGATCTGAGAGAGAATATTTGGGCTTTAGATCAAACACTTTCATGTTGGAATAACTTCATTTTACGAGACCATTGCTCGAGTAGGCGTTCATAACGTATTAGCTTGATAATGTATGTTACCCTATTTTCAAGTCACTTTGACAATATATTATTTTAAAAGTTGGCCAATGTATAAAGTGATCTAATAACCAGTAATTTTCTTGGTTCTGAGGACAAGGAAACAGTCTATCAGGTTCATGTTTTTTTTTTTTTTTTTTGAATGAATGGTTGTTCTGGAGATACACGAAAGCTATTCGAAAAAACTTTGCAATTTTTATCTAGAGCCACGTAACGAGGATAGACAAGATTTCATTTTATTCCAGAAGTATAATGATGGTTTGTTTTATTGATGTAAGGTAATCAACATTTGGCCTGATTGCGAAAATTTCTTTAATTTATTAGCAGTCAAGTGGGTCTCTTAAGTAATTGTTATAAATGCCTGTTTGTAATCTAGATGTAAGAAAAAAGAATGAAGAAAAGTGTTGGGTGATACAAAAAGAAGGGTCGAAACTAGAGAATAATGCCTAGTAGATCTTAAGGTGAAACAGTAAACTCATGAGGTAGAAAAAAATCGGCTATCATGAAGTCGTATATTCCCCAGAAAATTAAAGAAAACATACTGTTGTTGTTTCAAGTCCCCTTGGAGCAAGAAAGCCTACACCAAGTCCATTTGACCTTTCCGCTTGAGAATGTCACCAAGCAGGTCTTGATCTCCAAACAGCTGTCCCAGGGAAATGTGCCAGCAGTCCAGAACATGAGAAGGAGAAGCAGGGAGAGAGCAGGGACAGGTAAAGAAAAACCCTGCTTAAAGGTCATACCACGCAGATGACCACTTCTAAAGCGCGCCAAGGCTGTTTGAAGAGCTCTAGATCCCCTACTCTGTAACGATAAACCAGGACTCTTAGCTGCGTATCAGTGGTGAGCGGGAGGCTTTCGCCAAGTCACATTCATTTTAGCTTTGTGGCAAAATATTTATTGATATTAATTCATTCGCTGAAAGAGGAGACGGAAGGAATTTAAATTTCGCGCCATACTTTTACACAGTGTGCGCATGCGCGGGCCTTAATTAATTTATAATTACTAATAAAACAAATAAAATAATGTAATAATCAAAATAATGGACCAATGAGGACCTAACGATAAGGAATGCGATTTTCATTAAAATTTTCATTTTTTTATTGGATGAGGTGCTAAAATGTATTAAAAAATTTGAAAAATTATTTTAAAAAAAACTAAAAAGGACCTAACAAAAAAATTGTAGGACCTTAAAGGACCTAACGGGGACCTATCGTTTAAGGGCATTTTTGATCAAAAATTCCTTTGATGAGGTGCTAAATTTGCATAGCTCTTTGTGGAGAGAATGAATTTCAGAGTGGCTCAAGTCAGAGGAACTGGGGTTAGGGAGATCACAACCCCTTTCAGTCAGCTCATCAGCTGCCTTATTCCCAGGCACACCCACATGCGATGGTATTCACTGAAGACACACTTGTTTCCTCTGATTAAGTCTAGCCAATTTGGATATAATATCTAGACCAGTGCAGTCCATGATCTTGGGCTAATTCTTTAGATATTGGCCAAATACTCTTTCTAGGGAATTATTAGTGCAAATATACTACTAAACTCATGATTCTGCGTGTAAATAACTACCCGTCAGGCTCATTGTTTTGGAGTGGTTGACTAGAAATGTATGTAGAACAGTTTATCAGCAGATTTCGACTTATGTATAACTTATCAACTCAAACAAAGAAAGCGCGGGCTGTAATACTAAGATGGCTGTATATTGAGCAACAGTTGGTGCTTCGTGCTCCGTGGTTATAGTCTACAGGATTTTTGATGCACATGTAAACAAAGAGAACTACTAACACCCTCTGCACATGCTAGTCGTAACACTCATGATCTCGAATATATCGTATATCGAGTTATCCTCTGTATTTGATTTAATTAAATATAGTATAAGGATAGTAAAGATTATTGCGTATTAAATCGAATAGATTTGTTGTCATATGTAATAAAACATGAAGAAATTAAGTAAATAATTTCCCAATTCTAGTGACCCCTTCATCATTTGACGGTTTGACTTACTGTAGTTCTAATCTAAATAATTCACAAGCCCTTTTACATATTAGCAACAGATTATTTCTTTTTGTTCTATATTCCATTAGTTCCCAGACTTCGAAGTAAACAAAGTGATAATTTTAGAAGTAGCACTTCAAATGCTTTGCCGTTGCTGAAAAATAATTTGCTTTTTGTTCAGGATATGAATTCGACAAAGTATCAATATAACACTAAATAGTCAAAGAGACATTTCTGTCTAGAAGGATCATTTTTAGAATTCTATCAAAAGTAGAATAATTTTTCTTTGAAAGTAAGTGTGATTTATGTATTAATTACAGATCCTCATATATTTTATCTTGTGGTATCAAGATTAAAAAGCTTTTAAGAATCATTCGTTCTAAAAATAAAATCCGTAAAGCTGAAATTTTTTTCGTAAGGTTTCGATAATCACGAACTGTCTGGAAACGAGATAAAAAGATAGTTACTTTTTACATAAAACCTTTTTATTTGTCAAAGTGTTCCGCTTCTTAGAATGTTCCTCGCGTGTTCCCTAACCACTCTTTCACAATTATCGGTTGATAACCGACGTACAATCACTGCTAACAGTAGTCAGTGACACGCAATCTTTTTTCTAAGAAAATAAAAATTATTATAGAATTCATAGAGAAAATTACCTTGTCATTTTTTGGAAACGTACTTATTACAGTTACTCTTAAGAATGCTGTGTATAAGTCTACGAAATTCAGATTAAAGGTGAGTGCTACAGGAGTCAAATTTAAAACACACGTATGAAAAAAAATCCAAAATGATATATACCTATATTACGCTTTTTAAAGATTAGTATACAAGTGTATATCAATAAATGTTCCCTTAAGAAAATAGGGTATTAAAGGTTCGAGGAAATTATGCCCGGAAATTTCTTTTATAATCATGGATTGGTGATTGATTACTGTAATACATCGCATCGATTTACGCTACCACGACATACAAGAACTCGGAATTAACGCGATTTTTAAATCTCTTTGATTCGTCTTTTTTTTAACATATTTATTTGCAAAACTCCTCATGCACCAAATTGCATAACATGAGGCTTACAGACGAGTGGTAACAACATTATATAAAATTAAAAAAGAAAATTAAAAAAAAAACATAAAAGAGACAAATATAAATAAAAGGAAGGGAAGAAATACACAAATATAAAGAAAGGGAGGTACCTATAAAACTTTAAAAATCTTTACAATAAACAAGTTTTCTTAATACATTAAGGCTTTCAGTACAAATGACCAACAAAACAGGAGGCCAGGAAATACCTTAACGTTTCAACGCCTTATTAAATTTTCTTTTACAAAAATATAGGTTACAATACAACAAGACATGTTCCGTGGTTTCAGCATCCAGACCACAAGAATAAATAACATTACCAATTAAATTAAACCTAGATAAATAGCTCTTAAAATTTTCATGTCATGTTAGAATCTGGAATAACTTAAAACAGTAACAAATTTCTTACATTTTAGCCGTTGATAAATGGTCGGAACAAACTTTTTAGCCCACAGAGCTTTAGGTGAGGCCAAGAAAAAGGTAAAATTGGTGAAACTGGTAACATGATTTAAAAAGCTGTTGATTTTTTCAGGCAAATAAACTTAGAAGTGAATAGAGATGACGTTCAGCAACTGATAGATTCTCACAATCAAAAGCTGAAAATTGATGAGCTCTTAGTGAGGGAGTGAATATTAAAGTCGCACTGTTCAGCTCCATGAAGGCTTTTGGCGACGGACCTCATCATTTTGAACCATGGTCAAGTGACGCGGACGACACCTAAGCTGGCACTCCCCTCTCCTATCTACCACACCAATGGAAGGACGGTTGAGTTCTCGACAGATTTAATGTGCATCGCTCCCCTACACGGTGGCCGAGTGGTCTAGGCATCGGATCATGGCTAGCATGTCATGAGTTCGATCCTAGTACCACTGAAGACCCGCCGTGTAGGGGAGCGATGCACGTAAAATCTGTCGAGAGCTCAAACGTCCTCCCATTGGTGTGGTGTGGTAGTTAGGAGAGGGGGGTGCCAGCTCAGGTGTCGTCCGCGTCACTTGACCATGGTTCAAAATGACGCGGACCGTCACCAAAAGCCCTCGTGTTGCTAATCAGTGCGACGTTAATATTCTCTCACTCTCACTCACTCACTCCCCTACACGGTGGGTCTTCAGTGGTACTGGGCTCGAGCTCAGGACACACTAGCCATGATCGGATGCCTTGACCACTTGGCTACCGCGACCACGATGAGCTCTTAGAAAATGCATGAGTAAGAAATTGACGAACTAGAATCTTTAGACCCAGTTCAATTAGAAGATCGAATGACGGATGGAATTTCGACAGAAGTTCTCAGGGTGATTGAAAAAGAGTTACAAATTTTAGAAAATGTTGACTCCAATGATGAGATTATTTTTTCAACAAAACAAAGAACAAAAAAAATTATTAGCAAACTACGAGGAAATTTTGTGGGAGAAAAAAAATTTTGAGAGCCGCTACTTTGTTAGATTTTATTAAACCTTCTACATCAAAATTGCTTCGGTTTTGCGATTTTGTACTTGTGTTATGTAAGATTTTGTCAAGAATTTTTTCCCCCTAAAATATTATTTTCTTTCGTCTCTGGCTTCAAATGAAAATAATTTATAAGTATTTCTATCCAAAATTATACCCCGACTTATGTGATTATCACTCAGTTCCACCTATTGCGTAAGCTGGGGTGTTTACTGTACATCGGGGATGGGCATTAAGTCGATCGCGATCGACTGGTGGATTGGCAAGACATTTTGCGGAGATCGCCTTTACTAAGACACACAAAAAGAAACCTATTTATATGGAACTCTGATACCATCTAGATTTTAGAATAGTCTTTCCACAATCGATGCGATTATGTTTACTTAAGCAAATGATTCGATAAATGTGTAGACGACACGTGTACCTTCATTGGAAGCGAACGATGACCATGCTCAATGCCACTGCAGGGGTAAACTCCCCACTCGCCGACTAAAGGGGAGAATAAATGTTGAGGATCAGTTCTTCCCGCGATTTCATAGGATTGGGTTCTTGTGTTGACGTCATGTCCCCCGATGGTGCGGGACTCGGTAGCGAACAAATTAAGTCGGTTTCAGTTTCATCGATTCACGTATCTTCTCATCTCGATGCATTGAATACGTCCCCGTTCCACGATCTAGAAGCTCTTCATAGTTTTTCAAGCATTCAACTTGACAATTTTTTTGTTCCTTGAATTTTTTTAGTAAAAATAGTATTTTATCATATTTTAAAAGAAGGGTACGATGTCGAAAACAAGTGCTAAAAAACATACAATTTCAATACAAAAGGACCACAACACCTTAAAAACATTAGCTTGTAGCCCGTAACCTGGAAACGTTCACCCACCCCTGCTGTATATGATTATTTAAGGCACCACACATAATTAGAGTTTAATAAATTTTCAACTCTCATGTGTATCATTTTTTTCTGACGGGACAACTAATTAAAATAATGCATTTTTTGAGGAAAATGTTTCATTTTTTTCTGTAGTATCTCTCGTCCGAAGTTTATCCTTAAATCAAGAGGTTTGAACCCTTCATTCACTCAATACTCTACCATCTTTCTACAGTTATAACCAAATACTCCTTCAGGTTCTTTCAATACTCCTAACTAGGAGATTCACTCGAATCAATTGGATGAAACCTCTACGGACCAGAATAGGATCAGTTGTGATCACTGAATTCCATTAGATATTATACATGCAAATTTGATCGAAATCTATGATCTTATTGTTTGGTAGAATTTGAATTTATTGTCCTCTATTGTCAGCGCACGATTTTGACGCTCTATAGAATAAAGTGGACATTGTGATTTTACTTTTTACATTGAAACTGAACTCATCAACACAAACTATATCATTTCTCTTGCAATCTCACTATTCGCCTGTCTGTCTCCAACCCATAACCTTCACTATCACACTCACTATCACATACTTTAATAGAAACTTATCATAGCTGTCAAATCAAAACGCCATCTATGTCTTAAACATAGGAAGAATCACACAAGTGTGTTGAATCTCCGACAATAGGACAGGGAGTTGTTTTAGTTCTGTGTTGGTTTATGCATAATGAATGTCTACGGTTCATCAAGAAATGTTTGTTTGAACATATCAGTAAGTATTAATAATAAGTATTTAAGTTTTTATTATTATGATATATATGCAAACAAAAATCCTTAACAAGTTGATTTTTAATAAGCAAAATATTAGTTCGCTTTGACTGAATAAGATGAATAAGAAAAACTAAGAAGTATCAATCATGAATATATACTTGTCTTTACATTTAATATAAAATCTTAATCATCAGAGAGATTTTACTGTATTGTTGGATTTGTCTCCTATCTTTCGTTTGCTTACATACAGGCCAATGTTTACTTCACTGCAGAAACACTATCAAGGTTGGAAAGATCGTTTGCGGGTCAAAGGAAATATATTTTCTATTAAGTCTACATTTTTCCACACCTTGGCGACCGACTGGGCGACAAATTTGTAATCAAGGTTAATTTGGTAACCAAAATAGGAAAAAAAAAACCATGAAAGATGAAAATTTCTCGAGATAGTTCTCGAATCCATGACCAAACTAGGAAAGGATTGCAGAAAAGCAACAGCAGTCACTCTTAACTTAAGAAGGAACTGCGACCATGGATTCATGTTATTGTGCATCTTACGTATGTTATCGTAGATTTTTCGGGTCAATTGATTATTGTTAATTAATATTATTGTAATTACTGGATTACTGTAGATTAAATTATGATTTACTCTAAAAATCCTGCCTGTTAATTACGTGAACTTTTCCTAGATTTGAAAGACGACCCATCATGTAATAATATTTATGTTTCAACCACACACACACACACACACACACAACACACACACACACACACACACACACACACACACACACATACACACACAAAGTACGGCACAAACATCTTATTGTGAGAATTAAAAATCAATCCAATGATGTTTTCGAAAAGAGTACATGACCGCAATAAATCCCCAGCCTTCGTGATCTTAAAGTGAAATTTCTTAGAAGCATTCTTGGTCAAAAGTCAACCTGCCTGACCTGTTATAACGAAACATAATAAGGGAAAACAATAGACAAGTAAGCTGATGGAGTTTTTAAGAATGCCCGTATAGGTCTTCAAATAAAAAAAAAAGAAACACACCCGAGGGAAGTGAACAGTATTAATTTTCATTATGCCCTACCACTGTAATTTTTTCAGCAATTTTAATTACCGGTTTCGGAATGAAAGGGTTCGGTGATAAATAATGCTTACAAATAAATAATCGCATACAATATGCGCGATCTAATGAGTAACACCTCCGAATGGGCATCCCATGCATTATGGATATGAGAAAGAGGTGCGGTGGTCGATACGGGGCCACCAGAGTGGTCATTTGTGGCTTTTATACTCCACTTGAACTATAAATCATCTAAAAAAGAATATGAATAACTTCAGCGTGTAAAATTACTCGATTATTAAAAAAGATATATGCACCCTCAAACTATAATTCTTTTAGAACAATTTTTTTTTTATATTCGTAAATTTATTTTAAGTTCAAATTTTAGACTAAGTAGCAGCTAAAGGGCTTTGATTATGCAATATGATCTGCATAGAAAGTGCTCGCATTATCTCTTGTATCATGTTCTATGAACCCCTGTTTATCTGTATGTTTTATCTCACCTGCATCATTATCGGTAACACGTTCTGTGAGCTTATTTCAAACAATTCATGCGAAATGAATGCTATTAACAGGTGTGAATACGTCAGGAATTACATATTGTGTTATGGGTAACTATTAGAATATAATACATGGCTATTTATTATAACAATAAAAAAAATTGTTCTCTCTTTTTCTAGCCTTCTTTATGTGAATTTTTAAAATTACCTTAGATTAGCGCTCCTCAAAAAAGGGGACGCACACCCTAGGGGCTTGATAATTCTAGGAGGGGGGCGGGAGCATATTGAAGAGTCGAAAACAAACGATAATTTTTATAAAAGTATTAATTTATTGAAAGTAAACAAGCAAAATACATTCTTACATAATAAAAAATTATATACAAACTGATATAATACACTTATAAATGAACCATTAATGCACAATGTGTTTTATAATCAATTTAACAATACTAAGTTAAGAAAAAGCTTAATAATAACCAGTGACCCCATGGGCTTGTCATGTATAGAATTATATGCAAAAATTAGCACTTATCTTGATAGTTTAAACGGTTTATAATGAACCCCTCAACTGCCGCGATTCACTTGCTAACACCACCGTTTTGCACGTATACACGCGTATGTGTATATTTGGAGGGGGGGGGGGAGAAAGGGAATGAATAAGGATATCCTCTGAAATAAGTAAATCCTTCACAAACAACACAGTCAAGGTCCTTTTATTGCATTCCAAAGCCTTCGGAATAATTTTATGGACAGCTGTTAACAGAAAAGATCGCATTTCGGAAAGACGTATATATACGTCCGGGGCAATTTACGCACTTAAGCATCAAAGTATCATATTTTTGAATTAAATGCATTGTTATTGTATGGAGGGGGGGCGATGAAAATCAAGGTTGAATATTTGGTCGCAAGTCTGAAAGGTTGAGAAGTACTGCATTAGATATAGTTTAACTTTATAATATATGTATTGGTACAGCCGTAAAGTAAAAGTTATTTTTTTAAAGCTACGTCAATTTTTTTGAGCTTCTTTTCCTATAATCTATATAATGGACTAAATTCATGCGGCGTCACGGATACATGATAACTCTAATCGTGACGTCAGTCTCATAATTAATGCAATCACGTGTTTCTAGTCAGTCGACTCGTGCGCTTCGATGTTACGAGCTTTTGCTTTATGCAAAAACTTTCTTTTTAAAAGTACACATTATTCAACAATAATAATGTGCACTTAGGTAAACAGAATGAACGATTTAAGGGGATATTGTACGATTTAAGCAAAAAATTTTAATTTAAGGATTTTAAATTTTTTTTGGTTACCTCCTATGTGTGTACATTATGCAAAACAGATTTTGTGCTCAAAATTTCATAAAAAGCTAGCTATTTAATTTTTTAAGGAAAAAACTTCAAATTTGTGAAGTGATTTTAAAATGCTACTCCTACAAAAATTTAGATACACGCATGAAATTTGATTTACAAGTACCTCAAACTATGTATAACAAAAGTGTGCGATAACATGATTGGTAATTGTACAATATTTCTTTTTAGGAATGCGTATTGAAAATTCCTTAAAAAATGTACAAATTCGGAGTTCAATTATTTAAAAAAAAATAAGTATCGCTTTGATTCAAAAATACATATCCACTTTTGTTACATGTACTATTAGCAATTGGTAAAAAAAAAATTCAAAACATTAGGCGCAATAGAAAAAAAAGCCTTAGCATTTTAAATGAAGACAAACTCGTTATTTTATCTTTCCGAGATAAGTAAGCTTAAAGTTTTGATTTGCCATAGGGATGTGAATAAAAACAAACGCAAAAGCTATCATAATTTTGTGTTTTTTTAGTTTAAAGCTTTTAAATTTTGTCAGGCTATAGAAAAGTATATAAATAATAATTTAAGCTAAACAAATTAAATTTTATTTTTTGTCAATTGAATCGTACTATGTCCCCTTAAAAGTGCATGAAGATTTTAAATTTTGGAAACAATGTTTTGAAGAATCTTAATACTTGAACATCTTTACTAAGTTATCGAATTCGGAATTCTATCTATGTTTTACAAATAGAACAAGTACAAACCTAATGTGAGTTTTGAATGCAATGGAGAAGGAGAACGTGTGAGCGCAGTTATTAGTTGACCGTCATAAATGTTGTCCATTGTGACAACACAGTGTTATATTTGATATTCAGATTTAATATGCACGTAACAAAATCAATCAAACATGTAATATTTAATTAATTTTAACGAACAACGTTCTCAATTTTATCTTCGGTGACGAATTTTTCTTTTCGAAAAAAATAAGGTATTAGAAGAATTCGATTATTGATATGCAATAAATACGCTTAACGCGAAAACGCTTACGATGAAATATTGGTTAACACGAAATAATACAAAGATCCCGACAAACTACAATGCATATTCATGCATTTTTTCTTTTTAAATAAAACGAAAATCGCTTAACACGAAAAAAGATTTCCCTTCTACAAATGAACAAAATACTTTTAGGTAATTTTCAACAGCTGTGAGATATATTTATATGTCCAGGAGAGAGTTGGTGAGTGAATATTAACGTCGTATTGTTCAGCTACACGAGGGCTTATGGCGAGAGTCCGCGTAATTTTGAACATGGTCAAGTGACACGGACAACACCTGAGCTGGCACCCCCTCTCCTAACTACCACACCACACCCACGGGAGGACGTTTGAGCTCTCGACAGATTTATAGTGCATCGCTCTCCTACATGGCGGGTTTTCAGTGATACTGGGATCGAACTCATGACACTCTAGCCATGATCCAATGCCTAGACCACTTGGCAACCACGGCCACCCAGGAGAGTTGGATCAGTGATTGGACAGAGAGAAGAGAAAGCAGAAGTGTCCTTATTCATTAGAGAGGAATAATGTTTGGTTGCAATAGTTGCTTAGTAAAAGTTGTTTATTAGAAAATGTTGAAATGGCTGTAATATGGCGGGGGGGGGGAGAAAAGAAATGCAAAAAATTATACACATCTAGTAAATAAATGTATTTTAATTACATTTCCAAGAAAGTTTTTCACAATGTTTAAATCACAATTTGCCTTTTCTCCCTCTATAATGGAGATCAATCACTCGATGCAACGAACTATAGCTTTTAAAATCTTATAGAAATTGCAGGAAACTTGATGTCGATAGGATAACCTAAAATTATTAAAATTCAAAAAACATTAATGTTAAATTTGTAGGGAGAAGTATTGTTATATTTAATATGTCAAACATCATCAGGTTTCTGAAGAACTGTTCTGTATTCACGGATGTGTAAAAAAAAAAAATGTAGGCTTTTGGATCATTATCAAAAAACAATTTATCTATCCTTACAATGAAGAGTAAATAAAGCGTTTGATATGCATTAGAACATGCTATTTCCGAGTGTTTATTCAGATTATTAAAATGGAAGTGTATTTATTAAAAATGGAAATACATATTCTTAAAACAGGGAGTTAGAATTGTTAAAACAATACAGCGAATGCATCTAGAAGTGTGTAAGTATTGAAGGTACAATGAAACGAAGAATTTTTACCACCATGAGCATCAATGCATAGCCATTCCAAGTTGCTATAGTTGCTCTCAAAATAATTTTGGCTTATTGAACTTTAACAGCGATTGGGTAGAATTTTCTTGATCATAATTATCAAAAATATTGTAAAAGACCAGAAACTAGACTCAATTTTAATTCTTCGAAATAAAAATGAAGCTGTCAACTTAATATTTAGTTAAAAAAAAAAATGAATTATTTATGTTGAAATTTAGAGAGCTCGAATTTGTTGATCTTAAAATAAATCATGCGCAAGGGGTGTGAGTGAGGGAGTGAATATTAACGTTGCACTGTTAAGCTACACAAGGGCTTTTGGTGACGGACCTCGTCGTTTTGAACCATGGTCAAGTGACAAGAACGACACCTGACCGGTACTTCCTCTCCTAACTACCACACCATACCAACGGGAGGATTCTTGAGCCATCGACAAACTTAACGTGCATCGCTCCTTTACACGGTGGGTCTTCAGTGGTACTGGACTCGAACTCATGACACACAAGCCATGATCCGATACCTTGACCACTTGGCTGCCGCGGCCACATTGCGCAAGGGAAGGGGTAGTTATTTTAAAGTTTCAATTATTAATACAAATGTTATCACACCTAATAAAAATGTTATATAAAAGGTTATATCATTTCCAAAAAGAGCCATTGTAGAATTTCTAAACGCTGTTATTTTTCAAATGACGAATCTTAATTATATTACGGGTCTCCTACTGCGGGTGGGTTTTTACGAATTCTAAAAACCAAACAAATCAACATTAATAGCTTTGATTTATTACATTATGTACAAAATGACAACTGAAGTGCACAGTAAATTTGTGACGGATCTATACGCAACCTTCAACTAACAAGTCCTTTTGGGCATTCTTTTGGGCCAGCAAATTTTAACAGTTAGTGAATTCTGAATGGATTAGAAGTGAAGAGGATAGTGATTTGTTAGTGAATTGGAAGTGAAGAGAATAGTAAAAAGAATTTTAGAAAGTCAGAAGTTTAGCTAACAGGAGGTTTCAAGATAGTTACAAGGTGAAGATTGCCAGATTTGGTTTAGAAGGTCCTTGTAAAAGATTATACTCAGGAAGGGTTAAAGATAAGTTGGATTGATTAGAAGACTGCCTAAGTTCAGGTACTGTCAACTTCATATTACGTGGATGTTTAAAGTGTTAAAATAGTTACCGAACATTAAATACGTATGCTCTGTGTAAAGTAATATTAAGGAGAGAGAGAGAGAAGAGCCGCATTATTGAACATATTCTCCCCAAACGCGAATCTCGTCTTTTCACTCTGTTGTTTGACTGAATAATCCTATTTAAAGTGTTATTTGTGTTTGAGTTGATTATAGTGATAAATAAAATAATTAGAATTTATCATGTCGAATGATCCTTTAATTCCTTCTTTCCTCTTCTTTAGCTGGGTCACAGGGTAGAAGGGATTTGGGCTCGTTTCAAATTTTATCCATATGTGATGGTTATATATATTTCACAATAATAATTAAAACTCTACGATACTCCAATGTATGTCATCATGCAGTGGCTTAACGCACCCCCCCCCGCAAACCCCGCATTACGGGGGAGCCTAGGGACTATAGGAAACCCAAAGCTTGACTGATGCTAAGTACGCATTTGGGCTTGGGGCCCCAAATCTGAGTTTGCAAACTCAGATTTATTCCCTAATATTCTCCGTTACGCCACTGTCATCATAAACTTAGTATTTCACCTATAATTTTTCTCCAAGAAATAAAACTCGTTTGCGTGAGTACGTTGCTCTATTATTTATTTTTTTAAATTTATTAAGTTCAAGATAACTTGTGTTTCCTGTGTAGAAGCCATTTATTTCTTTCTGAAGAGATTAAAAAAAAACCACTTGACCCTCTATTTTTAACAAAGTGAATTAATCGACAGAAAAAGATACTTGTCATACATTGTTCAGATAAACAAGTAATCCCACCAGATTTTCCCACCTGAAAAACCTAGAAGCGACTTCAGTGTTGTAATTAATTTATGGCTTCCGCTTGTGTACACATACCAAGGGTGGTCGTTCACTTCATCCCTTCTTAATCCGAACGAACAATCAACTCTTTCTCATAGATTTTCGTTTTTTTTCCCAACCTCGTCTTTCCCATTCAAACGACAACTCAGCCCCGAACAAAAAGAGTGACTTCGGCGATCCTTTAATACAAGCTGTCACCCTTAATATACCAAATTATCAGCAATCAGTTGACCTTGGAGAAGGGGGTTGGTTCATTAATACCTCATAAAATCGCCGTTTTCCCAGCGCAGGATCGTCTGAAAAAGGTTTCTCTGGTAATGATGACTTCCTCTCCAAACGATTCGGTAATGTGAGTAAGTGCCGAAGGGGTTTTTCTGTTAGTCGAGAAAATTGTTCTTTTCTTCCCTAAGTGCGAATTACGGAATGGCTGGGACCGCAAAAAGGGAAGGGGAGGGGAGGGAAGAAAAACAAGATTGTTTCTTTCTCACCGATTCGTTACAAAGCGGGCGTAAAGAGTTAATAGGAGGGTATGTCAATTGCAGAGATAGGACTCTCGATAAGAGTTTCTTGAGTACATGTAAATGTATGGATATTGTATGTCTTTTATTACTTTGCAAAACAGTTTATTGTACGTTATTTATCTTTTTCTAATGTATAAGGCTGTGTAAAATAATCTTGGAAATACTAATTAGATAGAATACTTGAATATGTTGTTGTGTTGTTGTTTCTAATGCCACCAGTCTGACGGTGTCAGATCGAGGCCCACGAAATTCATCGTGGCAAGGGGCGAGGTTTAAATGATAGGAAATTAGTTTTTTAAGAATTTTTTTTTCAAAGTCAGTATTTTGATAAATAATTATGAGTAAAATATTTAAACTCTTGAATACGGATCTCTGATCCCCATTTTTTCTTCTTTTTTAGGTTTTCCTTGCTTTATGTTACACGTGAGGATTAAAATTAATTTTTTTTTATTAATTTCCAGTTTTACTCGTTTTTTTAAAAAAAAGTTGTTTGTTCGGATTGCAAATGAAAAACCACTGCAATTATAGTAAGGTTATAATATTGGCGACTTCAGCAAATAATCTTCGCCAAGTCCACTTCCTTAGACAAAAGTATCAAATGGAAAACCAAAGTGAAGAAATAATGTTGTTGTTGTTACTTATGCCACCTGTCTGACGTAGTCACATCAAGGCCCACGAAATTCATCATGGAAACGGGCGGCCAAAGATACGCCTGTCGTTAGCCGAAGTTTTGAGCCCATAAAGGTTTGACAGTATGATTTTGCTCACGATAGATGGTGACACCATGCGGATTCACTGATTTAACGAGCACGTACTCTGTGTGCACTCGGTGAATATTTGGTGGCATCGGGCCTCGAACCCAGGCCTTTCGGTCTGGTGTCTGATGCTCTAACCACTAGGCTACCCACGGCCCTATGAAGAAATAATTCTCAAGATAAATGAGGCAACCACCAGCTGTCGTAAAATTCTTAATAATTTGATCGTATTTATTCGGGAATTTATGATTATATAAAAAAAAGTCATAAGCTAAGGAGGAATTAAAGAATCCTTTTACAAAAATTGGGCAAAAATCAAATTCATAACATAAATAAATGCATTTTGTCTTAAAATCAGTAAAATATTAAAATTTTTTCAGAAGATTTTAGTCAAGATTTCTATCTGTACTTTCAAATAATTAGAAAGTTTGCCCATTTTTCAACGAATAAAACAAAAATCGACGCACTAATCCGAATAGAACAAAAATGAGCTTCGGTAGATTTCACATGCACCAGTCTCTCTACATGGCGGGTTTTTAGTACAACTAAGGCTCGAACTCATGAATCCCGGCTACAAAACCGTGACAATGACCTCTAGGTTACCAAATCCCCCTCCCCCCCCGAACTTACCGGAAAATCTCTCTGTTTGTCAGAGGTTTCACATCTCCGGACCGAAGAATGCCCCCTATTTTAGAGTATGTTTTGGAAGTGGATTCTACTCCGAGTTAAATGTACATCCTGCGAACTCATAAAAGGAACACCCTCATTTTTCATTAGTTTGTGAGTGAAATGACGACAAAAATTGTGTAAAAAAGTTTTGCTTTAAGACAATTGGGTTTGAAATACTATGCTTTACAGGACCCGAAGGTAATACAGCATACATCCAATTTGCTGTACTGGAAATGGTGTTTTGGTCAATAGTTCACGATATTTTCAGTTGTATAAAATTGTATCTGGTAGAACTTAGACTCTACTAGTGAGTGAGTGAGTGATTGTAGGGTTTATTGGCACAAGAGCCGAGTCCGGCTATACTGCGCCGAACATTCGATAAAATATTCAAAACGCTCTAAAATATCTAAAAATGCCGACAAGAACACTGTTACAGTAGTACAAGGTAAAATTACAAATAAAATATCAAAATTCACTTCATAAGATAAAAGAGCATACATTTTGGTAGGGGGGAATAGCCCTCCCACAAAGTCAAAAAAGGTTAAAACAAAAAAATTCTAAACTAAAAATCTATATTAAAAATCTTATTTTCAATTTAAAAAATTTCATCAGCCTTTTGAAAGTTATATAAATTGTAAGAGAAAGAACAATTACTTCTTGCCGTTTTTATATCGAGAAGGTGTAATAACGTGCGAATAAGAAGTACGTATTATATGGAAATTTCGGTAGAACAAATTCATCCTCATTATATTCTATCATCTCTTCATCTGAGGTATCTTGTTAGGGTGTAATTTTCCGCGGTTTGTGCGGTGCCATTTTTAATTCTATTTTTGCATCGTTTATTTTTTTTAATAATTTTTTTTCTTGCCCGAGATTTTGAATTTTGTTTCGAATCCTGTGTTGTTGATGCAGAAGGGTGTTGAGTAGAGGAGATTGATGTGCAAACGGATGTGACTGAGGATGATTTAATGGGGGTGAACATATTAATCGTGGTGGAAAGAACGGCGTTAGACATAGGGATAGGTGGCTGAGGCTCTGACACAGTAGAGTGGCTATTGAAGATGTGAATGGCAAGAGATGTGCTTGGTTTGAGGATGATGTGGAAACAACAAGAACAGATAGAGATACATATGGTTTAGAGAGAGATGAAAGTGGTTGAAATAAATTTAAAGGTGGGCATACTATTTTCGTTATATTTTCATCTGTTTGTGAAAATTGTTTACAGTTGAGGGTTTTGCAGCCTGGGCGTAGGTTTGCGATGTTTGTGGAACTATTAATTATCAGGCTTCTGGATAAAATATATTATTATTTGTTTTGATCTCCTGAATTTATTTTTCGGTTTTCCATTTGGGGCAGAGTTTTGAATCAGTGGGGAATGGGGTTGAGAACAGTTTAAACATTTAGGCTCTAGAGTGCAATCTATAGAAGAATTCTGTACGCATGCACATCTAGAGAACCTTTAGTTGGTCGAGGCAAGAAGTTTGTGAATACCCGAACCTATAACACCTGAAACAGCGCAGAAGATTCGGAATATATGGGCGTATTTTATAATTAAGATAGTCGGCTTTTATTGTCGTCGGTAAGTTTGAGCTATTGAAAGTTAAATATTTGGTTGGAATTACAGCTGTATCTTTTTCAATTGTGATTCTTCTGACCTGAATAACACCCTGATTAGAGAATCCCTCAAGGATTTCTGCTTCAGGGGGGGTCAACAGATCAGGTTCAGAGATAACACCACGAAAGAATTTAGGGTTTTGTGCGGACTTATCGTTGAAGGACTATTAAGAAACAATTTAGTGAGCAGAAAGGACTTCGTTTGTAGAGCAGAATTAGTTTCTATAAACAGATTCCCGGAACGCTGTCGTTTTACGGATTTGTGTTCATCACCTATTCCTATTAAGGCTTTATGAATTGTAAATGGTGATTGTTTTGACATTTCGTTGTTAAGTAGAGAAATAAGTAAGAATCTAGAATCTAGACGCTTATGGTCTACGGTGAAAGTGGGTAATACAAAGCCTTTACCCAGGCACTTCAGCATTGGATCCATAAGCGTGAGAAATACCTTCATTCTGGCGTGTCTCCACCCACCACGGAGTCCAACAAGGGAGGCAGTGTGCCGGCCATCTGGCAAAAACCAGGCACAGCGCTTACCTGGAGTACACCCAGAATATAGCGCTACAGCATCAGGGCGAGGATCCAACGGGTAAACCCGCCACCCCTTATCTGCAGCAATGTCTCTATGGGGACACCAAAGAGAGGTATCACCAGCCAATTGACAGGAGTGGGCTCACTCCTGCCTCCAGTCTACAGCGAAGAGTGGGCCAAAGGGAACGCAAAGGTATCCCCAGAACACTATTTTCCTCCCTACGGGACGTCGCACATTGCAAACATGTGGGTTGGTAAGCCAACGGTGTTAGTAAAACACAATAATAATATCGAAAATAAGAGTAATCTAAAAATAAGACAAAATTAACCCAATACACAAATGAAACGAAATTAACCCAATACAAAATAAAAATTAAATTATGTTAATAATAATGAGTAATTTTAAAATAAAGGAATTCACACACACACATTATTCTTATGTTTTTTCTTAAATATAGGTCTGTGATCTAGACGCGAAAAGAAGAAAAGGAAAAATTGAATGACAAGGAAGAGGGTTGAAAATAGCGATGGATCACTAGGGTATCCCGGGTTCGTGACACCCGTGTTTACCAAAGATAGTAAACCCCTTGGGAAAAGGAAAAGATCCCTAGGGCACCTCGGGATTGGGACACCCGTACTCACCTAAAGAAGATAAGCCCCTGGGAGTTTAGACTCTACTAGAGAATCTAGTAGAAATTCATTATTTGAAATCGGAATTTGATTATTATACAGTAACAAGATCAAATATCAAATAATCAAATTCTGTCATCCACACACTGTAGTCAGGTACGTTTTAAGGCAAGAGCCAACGTAACTCAAGCCCAGGGTTTCGTTCTTCGAACTCCTCTCGCTCTCGATTTGCCTCAATAAGATCATGATCCGAATAATTTTAATCGTCAAATGTTATTTCTGGGCATATTCTCTGAAAAGAGGGAAATTTCAAACTATATTCTCATTGGCAAGAGTGCCCAAGACTGAATAATTGTGAGATGTCTAGGCCTGGGCCTACCACAATACACCATCATTTTGTCGATTTGGTAGAGACGGATTGGGCCTAGGTTTGCGAGACTGGGAGTCACGCACATTTATTTGAAACGGATTGCCATTTTTATGAGTATTTGACTATAAAAGCAAAATACTGTCAACTTAAAAAGGTTGCAAGTGGGGCCTATTTTTGCGCAAGGGAGTAGAGCCTCAAGAATTCTTAAGGGTGTACTGACTGTAACGTAATCTGAAAGTTCGTAATTGAGATTATCTGTGTAGATAACATCACAAGTGTCAGAGACCAACTCAAAAACACGATTCCTCTCTTTAACAACCCATTGTATAGCTTTCCACGCCATAATTCAACAAAACATATAATTAAACTATAAAATTTAAACTTCCATTTTATGCGTTTGAGACTATTACATAATTTAGATTATTACACCCATCATTTCTTCCACGCCGTCTGCTCTTTGTAAGGAAGGATTAAACAAATAAAAGCACCGATATTCAACAAAAGTGCGTCCGTGGCCGACATACGAAGAGGCTCCAGGAGCGGTGGCCAGCATCTTAATGAGGAGGACCAGCGGAAGTGGCTGTTCGTTAATGACAGCGATCGGTTTACGTTAAGAGTCCCCCAGGGACTCCGTTACACTCTCAATATAGGGAGGGAGGGACACCCTTTCACTGGCCGATAATTGCATGGCAGGTGATGCCTGGGCTTTTCTCTTATGAAATCCCATTCTGAAGTGGAACTGTACCTTTTTTTTATATTTCTCCTCAAGATGGGTTGTCATCAAGTTGTCGTAAAGAAAAACTTGGTAAGGAGCTCCATCTGCTCCCCTGGCTCTGTTTGATGGTCAAAATGCCCTAGTAATTTGCGATAACAACGGTAAAATTGCATTTAGTATGTAAATAGAGATATGTCATTAAAGAATAATTATATAGCATGTTTTCCACGCGCTATCTGTCATTTTTTGTATTTGCAAGATGTCTGTGTTTTCTTTTTCCTATATGTAATGGTAAGGATAAAAATAACCCGTTTTTGAAACAGCAGTTGTTTTGTTTCAATCCCTTTTATACAATGTAAAATGCACTATAATGACAGAAAAAGCATTGGTATATGGTCTGAGTGAATTATAACATCAGGAATATAAATGAAAAAGTAGCAGTTAAAATCAATTTGTAAAGATCTTTAAAAAAAATTCTTTTTAATTGCTTTAGAGCAAAAATGCTTGTTTATTTTGAAACCAGAAAAATAAGTAAACAACTAGATTGCTGCTACGTTACGATACTAGCAAATACTTATCAATATTGTCACTTGATTAGAGCTTCTAAAAATACCGTACAATCGTTATAATACCATGATAGATTTCAACCAATATTTAGTATAGAAAATGATATAAAAGTAAGCAATGCATTTAAACTAAATTCGAAACAAAATGTTCGAAGATAAAAAATTAATTTTAATTTTTATATAAATATCGCATACAATGAAATGTTTACAAATAACTTAAGGAAGAAGAACGGATAAAAATTTTGTAATGGATTTTAAATCGAATGGTATATTCCGTTGGAATATTGGATGATTTTCTGAAAGAGAAGGTAAACTGAAATTGTAATTTTTATTAGACAATTATATATTCCACTATTAATTAATGATTTAGAAGAGATTATTAAAGAAATATAGAATATGATGATATTTAACCGCAATGTGTGGAAAGGCAGATCAAGAAAAATTTGGAAAAAAACTTATTGAATGTTTTGAATGAACCATAAGTCTTTTTTTTTTCTTTTTGTCTTGACTATAAATATTTATCGTCGTTAAACTGTTTGTTTGGATACATTCTAAGTATTTTTATGGATTTTTATAAGACCTTTCACTTTAGTAAATTTCAACGTGTTCCACCTCCGTAGCTCGGAGAATGTCAAGGCGATATTCCAGTTCCTTAATGTACATTAAATCTGTCGTGGTTCAAAGTCTCTTCCCGTTTGCATGTGGTATGGAAGTTTAGAGAAGAGGTTGCCACAGCGCAGGTGCTATCCTATTCTCTAGATTGGTTCGCTCAAAGGTTCACCGCCAATAGCCCTTATGTTGTTTTAGAGTGTAAGGTAAATTCAAGTTAAATTAAAATCTATGAAATAGGAGGTACATTTGTATTCCCTTCTTATTTAGAACTCGGCTGTTATATTGCTGTAATACAATTTTTTTTTCTTGTATACTTCAACTGTGGTACAATAATTGTATCGACGGTCGAAATAAAAGGGGGGAGGGGAGTGTTACATGCTATGTACCGACGAGTTTTAAAAGTTAACTGCCACAGATTTAAAGTAAGATTTGTGGGCATTAGTCTTTAAGTCAATAATCTGTTTTATTTACAGATTGTATTTTTATTTTTCCACTTCTGTTTCTTTCCTCATTTGTTTTTCAAGAAGAGGCTTCTTTTTTTTTTTATCAAACTATGATACGTTAATTTATTAACATCGCACAGAAACAACGCGATAGCTGTTGGTAATGGGTAGCGTTATTTTGAGCCCCGTCAAATTGCGAAGTCAACAGTTGAGTTGGCAAACTTTCCCCTCACACCAACGTGAGGATTCGGAACCTTTTTCAGATTTAATGTACAAAAGTTTTGCTGAGCTAGTCTACTGAGAAGTTCAAAGATTCGAAACAGCAACTCTGCAGCATAAACGTAAATTAGAGAATTCGTGACCATGACCAATCGGCTATAGCAATTTTTTTTTTCTTAATTAAAAAAGAATAATCGAATTCTTACACACAAAAATATTTTTTTTCGGAGTTGTTTAACTACTTAATTATATTAGCTTTTAGGATCTTACATTTAGGAATATTATATATTCATTTAGGGCCGGGGTGGGCATTACGTCGATCGTGATCGACCGGTGGACCGCCAAGACATTTTGGGGTGACCGCCTAAAAATTTTACCAGTTAATAGTTATATACGGAAAATTCAAGATTGGCTGACAGTACGCAGACTAAGCCTTTTACGACTACAATTAAGAAAACTAACTTTAGATAAAAATATTTTATTTGTTTAATGTTTTTTGAATTGTTTTATAATAAATGCATCATTTGATATAATTATATTTCGGACAATTATTATTAAGTTTGTATCGCGTTTTGCTTTTGGTTTTAAAAGTGTTTTTTATTTTAGTTCTGTAGGTAAGTGCATATTCCGTATTTATTATTAAGTTATAATAATAACCTCTTTTCCTTACCTCATCACACCTACGACATTGGGCAGTAGCGTACACAAAATTTTTTAAAGGGAAGGGGTTCGAGGATTGAAGGTCTACCATTCTCGTATCATACCCCAATACGCAGCCAAACATATTTTTTTTATTTTTTTGAATGTCGGGAACAAAAAACAGCAGAAAATAAATTACTGAATAAATAATTAACATTAATAAATAAAAAAAATTACTAATATCAAATATTTAATTACATTTTACATACTATATACATGGGACTATAATAAATCGGAAGAAAATGAAGGATTATGAGAGGGAGGGTCAAGACCCGTGGACACCTCCCTCGCCTTTGTGTGCGCCACTGACACTGGATGGACCGCAACTCCTTCAAAATATCAGAACTCTGGAAAAGTCTGCCCACCGCTGATTTAGGGAGTTCACATATTTTAAATAATAGCTCAGCAACCAACTGAAAAAATTAGATTTGATTTATAGATTGGTTCTTTCTTAAGGTCACTCTTCAAAACAACCTAAAACTATTTAAGAAACTTAAGTATTCTCGGTTTTAACTAATTTAGTTCTTGAACAACATGAGTAGTGTTGTGGGAAGGAACCAAAATGTTTTAAACTACAAGTATAGGATGAGGAAAAAACTTGGACTGGTACTTTCTTTTCCAAATTAAGTTTAGTGGTTGGCAGCTTCTTGAATTGAATACAAAAAGTCAAAAATTTGAATATATAACTCTAATAAACAATTTGTTATTTATGTTTTATTTTCTCTATAATGGCAGTGCTGATGGTATTAGAAAACTGTTTTATTAAGAACTGTACTTCTCTTGCCATAGTGGCCGCGGTAGCCTTGTGGTCAAGATATCGGATTGTGGCTGGAATGTCATGAGTTCGAGCCCAGTACTACTAAAGACCCGCCGTGTAGGGGAGCGATGCACGTTAAATCTGTCGAGAGCTGAAGCGTCCTCCCTTTGAGGAGGTAGTTAGGAGAGAGGGGGTGCCAGCTTAGGAGTCGTTCTCGTCACTTTGGGATTCCGGATGGTTTCTGCTTACCTCTGAAACCCGTTGTCTACCCGCAGACCCGGCTAGGTGTGTGGGAGAAATTGAATAAACAACAGACATGATTTCAGTCTAATTAATTTATTGTTGCCAAAATATTAATCAAACACAATAATAATCTAATTAAGATAGGTGATCAAATAGTAGAGCGCGGAGGTAAGATTCAATAACACGGGGATAATACTATAGACCCTCAACTGAATCTAAGACAGCTTAAATACGCTCAAATATAAACTACGTCGCACACTAATAAGCTAACTTCTAATTAATCAAGGCTCCCGATACCTGTACTTCTATGAAGCGGATCCTACACTTGAATCTTGCAGGAGATCTTTATCTGGATTTATTCCCTGTCGTTGGATCCAATCTCCGTAATCCTTTTCCTGGACAAACTCCACAATCTCTTAATAATTCTACGATCCTTCAATCTTCAACTATCTCGCCAACTCCCTTGTCAACTATTTGCTAACTCCAACTTGCCGACTCCTTATACTCACGAAAACAGAATTTATATAATATACTTCATTTACATAATCACGCTTTCTGACTCGGCGAAAGTTGGTTGAGATAAAATATTTTTCCCCAGAAGAATCCCCAAGGTTTTAGTAGAGTCGCGGATAGATCCGTCACAACCTGACCATGGTTCAAAAGGACGAGGTCCGTCGCCAAAAGCCCTGGAGTAGCTGGACAGGGCGACGGTAATATGCAATCACTTACTCTCCTGCCATAGGTTTCTTAGTGCGATCATGAGTCTCCGACGTGATTCCCATTATGTTAGCTTTCTCCATTTTAAAGCGTGCACATGCAGGCACTCAAAAGTAATCTTAATGTTTACTATTAGTGCAATTATCTTCAACTTTCACTTTACATCAAAAGTTGAATATTGAAAAAAGAAACTTAACAAAGCATTAAAAAAAATATTAAAATTAAATGTACTAACACTTTATATTGTTTGTTTTTCTGAAGGGTTCAGCAAAACCACCAATCAGCGTATCGCTTGAGAACCTAATATTTACAACAGCCGCCCATCCGGTAGAGCGGCTAGTGACGCTAACTGCGGTGCCGTAGGGACTGGGCTCGAACCCCGGAGAAGGCATGGCTTATTGTGTTGCAATCTTTCCTCTTCGAGATATAAGCCTCTGTGCAGTAGTTCACACGAAAAGTTTTCAAAGGTCCATGGTCGAGAGTCCCCCAACTCGTGTCATGCCTCAAGGCAACACTAATTGATTTTGTTAACGAAAAACAGCAAAAAATAAATTATTGAATTAATAACTAACATTATTTAATCAAATAAATTGTTATTACACAAATACTTAATTAAATATATATATATATATATATATATATATATAGAATTATCATCAATCGAAAAAACTCAAGAGTTTTTGGGGGTGGGGGTCTGGCTCCTTAGGACACCCCCTTGTGTGCGCCACTGCCCCCGTGTGATTCATTGTGTGGTGCAAATGTTTCCAATAAAAATACTCGCAACAGAATGAAAGACTGTTTTGGGGCTAAAATAAATACACTCATGTCCATAAATTAAGGATAATGAAGTTCAGGCAAAGAAAGAGACAGAAGCAAAACAAATTTGACTTATTTGTAAAGTCTATTTATTAAACAAAAGGTAAAGAGCAAAAAAGATGCTATATGTTTGACATAATTAATAAAAATTGTGATTTTTACTCCCTGGAGCAAATTTAAAAAAAGAACCTATTTACAAAAAACAGTATAACATGGTTAGTATGATGGTTAATACGGAGTATGTCTCCCGGACGATGCAATACAGGCCTTACAACGCCTACGCATGCTGAGTATCAAATTATCAATCTGATCTTGGGGAATGTTACACCACTCATCAAGCAATGCCCTCCGAAGTTCCGGTAGACAGGTGGGAGGGGGTTGATGGGCTGCAATTCGTCGACCAAGCATATCCCACACATGCTCTATTGGATTCAAGTCCGGTGAGTATGCTGGACAATCCATACGGGTGATATCCTCCGATTGAAGGCATTTGTCTACAATGTTTGCACGGTGAGGACGGGCGTTGTCCTCCATAAACGGAAATTCAGCACCCATGCCGCCCCGAAACAAACGTACATGTTGTTCCAGAATGACATCCCGATAGATGTGGCCTGTCATCGTTACACTCTGAACATGCAGGTCAGTTCTGGAATCAAGAATGATTCCTCCCCAAACGAGCCATCCTGCACCACCGTAACTGTGTCGTTCAATGGTGTTCTCTTGGTGGTAACGGGTACCTGGCGCTCTCCATATGAAAGTCCGGTGAGAATCAGACTGCAAACTAAACCTGGACTCGTCGGAAAACATCACAGAAGACCACTGTTGCGGTGTCCACAATGCATGCTCTCTACTCCAGGTTAATCGCAGGCAACAGTGAGTTGCGGTAAGGAGAATACATCTGACAGGCCTACGAGCATATAGACCACTGTGCCCTAAGCAATTGCACACGGTCTGCCATGAAACTGTCGTACCGGTAGCTGAAGAGAGCTGACGAGATAGGTCTGATGCTGTGATCCGTCTGTTTCTTTTGGCAGTAACTGCCCAATACCGGTCATCATTCGGCGTTGTAACTCGGGGGCGACCTGTGCTGTAACATCTACTCACATTACCATCATCTTGGAATCGTTGCCGAAGCCTGGAGATGACACTGGACGATTCCAGTTCCTCGGATACTTCCAGCTAGCTACGTCCACATTCCAGTCGTCCGATAATTCTACCACGTAAAATATCATCCAAATGCTTCCTTTGTGTCATAACTCTGTGGTTATTGCACTGAAAGTCTTTTAAATCGCTTGTGAACAATTTTACTTCTTTGCCCCCATTCCTTATATACCCATCTCTTACATTCTCGTCATTGTGATGTACTATCCACTCTATCTGGTGGTTTCCTGTAATTTGCATATTCTTCTTCAAGATGTGTGTGATAATTGTACAGGTGAAATTTTTATTTTAGAGCTCAATTTCTGTGTGATTGTGAATTATTCTTAATTTATGGACATGAGTGTATTTCTTTTTTGAAATGAATCCTATGGATGGAATTCTTTTCTCTAATGAGTAAGTGAACGAGTTTTCATTAATGGTGCTCTGTAAAGCAACACGAAGGCTATTGGTGACGGATCTTGTGATGTAATTTTGACCCATGGTCAAGTGAGGAAGATGGCACTTAAGCTGCCCCCCCCATGCTAAAGACTTTGAGCCACAACATATTTAAAGTTCATCAGCCCCCTACAATGTGCATCTTCGATGGTACAAGAACTCAATTTCGCAATTCATAGGCTACGAGTTCAAGACCATGACCACTCCGTTACCAAGACTATTGAAGTGGTATGGATGTCTGGATTATGAAATGCTAATTCATGCGTCAGTTTTTCACGTCACTTGACCTTGGTTAAAAATTAAGTGGCCTGTCGCCAATAATCCTCATGTTTCTTCGTGGACTTTGAGTCTGGAGAGGTTTAACGTGCATCAGTCCCTCTACACGGCGGGTTTTCAGAGTCACTAGGGCTCGAACTCATGACACACTGGCCACGCGAGTGTGATAACTAAAATAGTTAAACTAAAAAACATCCTAGAACATACAAGCATCTTCTAACGAAGAATTATTGGAATTTTTTCTTACGTTAAATTATGTCATTATTATTCTGCATACACTATAGATCCCTGAAATGCAATATTTTTCCTCGTAAACCTCCTCAAAGACTTTTGTATCTGCTCGAAAACACTTGTTTAAATCAATCACTTGACTCTAATGTAACAAGGTATGAAATAGGCCTAATGTGGTTAAAAAAAAAAAAGTATTTATATTCATTTTTCAAAATTTTTAAAATGACTTTTTATTAAAAAATGAACGAAAGCAAAGAAGAATAAATGAAACCCACTTCACGAAACTGCCAAAGGCTACTTCATCCAAAAAGTATGTGGCCATACAAAAAGATAATCAATTGAAATTTGCGGATGAAAGCAAAGGTACACATATAGCTAGACCATCAATAATCTACAGACATGATCCCGAAGGTATGCCCAAAAGGCACAATAACACCCCAAGAAGTCTTCAGGTAATGACAAGGTTAACCGAAACAAGGAAAATTCTTTATGCTTTATTCCACCTAGGAACCGTGTCTAACTGACTACCAGGATCATAATCCCCTCCCCTCCCCTAAAAAGTCCTTCTGCCACCTACACCCTTATTGTCCGCAAGGTTTTTAACTTGCAGCGAAAAATGAACCCATTCTGTTGCTGGCTTCTCTCTGATTTTTTTTACTAGTGATTCCTTCGAGTCTGTCATATTAAGATCACCCGCTGGGGTGGAGTGACGGCTTCGTGGTGGGTGTCCCGGGATGATGCTCCATTGCATTCCCCATGTCATCGATCTGTGATGAGATGGCGAGAACGTCTTACAGGGTGAGGCAGTTGAGACACATGCAATTAGGGTTAGCGAGTGTTCGATTTTTGTGGGACATGTTCGAATTTTCCAATAGGTTCTTTTGAAATGTGAGTAGAATTTATATTTCTTTGCAAAATATCTACGAAGTTTATGATGAATACCGATGAGTGTGTGATAGTGTTATAGTGCATCTCTGAAGAGCACATGAAGTGTTAAGGTTATCAAGTATAGTAAATATGTGTTCCATAGAAAATAAAAACGATTTACAGAATTTTGTATAGGTTTTGAAAAAATTTGTTGTGTTTTGTAAGGAAAGAGGGTCTGAGGTACTTCTAATCTTACCAAGATTTTTGCAGAATTTATCAATCTTCAACCCTTATAGAACCATAAGTTTTCAAAAGTAAATCTTAATACGTAATTATTAATTTTAGTTTGTTTAGACGTAATAAAAATATAAAAATAAGTTGTTTGGAATATTATGTCAGTTGAATTTGGATAAATGTGTAGTTTATCAGGTATTTGTTTTCATTTGTTCCAATATACTTTATTATTGCACAAAATTTTACTTATCGTATAACATAAAAAAACTGGAGAAAACACATGATATAAAATTACTCGAGATAAAAAAAAATGTAACAACATAAAGAGTGTTTAGTTTTTAGTTTCAATGTGTGGATTTGATAGTTCTTTTTTTTTCTAAGCGTTCCCTTTATGTAATTACGTTAGGTATGCATTCTATTTTGACATTTTGTTTACAAAAATGCGTATAAGAGAGGGTGTAATTAAACACTATAATAATCAATTTTAATATGGAAGCGCATCTTTTTTTAATAGTGAAAGGGTAACAAATTGTTGTTTAATATGGATTCCATTATTTTAAACAAAATGCCCACTTTTCCTTAAGGTATCCGACTACCTTAAAATTGTGAATTTTGCCAAAAATTGACAAATTTTGTTTATGATTTTATTTTATGGGCCATCTTATTAGCTTTATAAGAATACCAAGTTTATAATTTTTCGTTCACTAGAACAAAAACTACAAGTGTTTTAGTAAAAGCAAATGCCATTACTTTAACCAAGATGTGATACTTTAAAAAGCGTTTTACTCGAAATGTGATTTTTCGAAAATAATCAAACGGGGTCAGCGATTGTTAAAAAAGTTTTGAACATTATTAACTGAAATTTTTTCTGTAAGTTTTGCATAATAGTAGAATTGTTTTTAACCTTCAGATTTATCAATCAATATTTTATTACAAAATTTACAGTTCCTTATGTGAATATAATCACTGTTTTTTTTAAGAAGTTTCATACAATAACTGAGATATAGTGCTCTAGTTTTTGTAAAAAAGAAAATATCTCTTATCCTGAAGGTCATTTCAAAATTGAATAATATTGTAAAAAAATTATATTGAAAAAATTGAAAATTTGTTCATAAACCTTTGGTGCAGAATGGGCCGCGTTTATGCTATTTTTGTCAACTTTTACCTATTTTTTCCCATTTTAGTAATCATAATTTCTTTTTCTCTTCTTAATTTTAGCACATTTTTCTTAAAAATCACTAAACAAATCTAAAAATAACAACAAAAAAAAATCCCCATATCTCCTTTTTTTTTAAAAAAAAAATTTTCGCAACCATTCGGATACCTTAAACCAACTTTCCTTGAAAAACTTCATGATTAAAAGAGGCCCCTAAAGCACAACACCTTGCATATTTGGTTTATAAAATGAAAAAAAAAATCAGTGTAAATGTTTGTAAATCACAATTTTTGTTTGCAAATTACGTTTTAAAATTAAGGTTCTCAGATTAATAAATCAGCGAAATGAAACAAAAATTAATATAGAGAAGGAATTTCTTAACCAGGACAATGGACAGAATCCATTGAAATCTCTGAAATAACTTTAAAGCTGTCTTTACTAGACTCAAAATTAGGATGCAGTTACAATCCAATGACTGAGTGGTGCCGAATCGCGCTTCCACGCCATAGAAACCCCGGAATTGGCAAGGTCGACTTGGCCTTTCATCGCTTCAGTGGGTTGAAGAATGAGTCCAAGCTTTCTTGGGAACAAAAGACTAGGGTTTTCGCGTCAGACTGACCACCTCACCGGAACAACTGCGCATGAACCTCAGTACTCAAGATCATGAAAACTGAGATCGGCACAGTAGGTTTTGCCCCTTATGGCTAGTTTAGTGTTTTAAGATAAGCAGTGACAGCCCATTTGGAAAAATGGTTAGTGACATTGACTGCTGTGCCGTAAGGCTTAGGTTCGAATCTCAGAGAAAGCATGGATCAGGGATTCTCAAAGTGGTCTATATAGAACCCCAGGGGTCTATGACAACATGCAGGGGGGTCCACGTCAGCGAAAAAATAATTTGGGAGTTCATGGGGGTGTAAATGGGAGTCTACGATAGTGACTCTCATTATAAACCAGATAACCTTTAATTTTAAAAGAAAATTCAATCAAGTGGAGACCAGATTTACCTGTGTGTTTAACAGATTTAATTAATAAATTTAATGAAGGTTAGGAGTATAAAATTGGACGTCCCGAATTTTCCTAGTTTCTCAATGTGTCATACACAATCTACCAGGAAAAGGACGCTTTAATCTACGTTCAACATTTAAATGCCCTTTGTTCAAATTTTTAAACTAGGTTCGAGAATGCTTCGACTATATGGTAATACCTCTAAAAGCAATTAATTAATATGGTCACATTGGAAGAAAAAACAAATGTCAAATTACAAGAGGCACTGATCGGAATAGGCACTGATCGGAATAGGCACTAAGAAAATTTAGAAACCGATATCAGCAATCTCAGAAACACCAGATTCATCTCTCCCATTAAAAGTATTTGCTTGTTGCTCAGTTACTTTATGTAACAGTTATTTTAAGTATTAGTTAAAGTTAAGTAATTAGTTAATTTAATTAATTCACATGTGTGTCTTAGGTTTTAAAAACTATTATTCACTGCAATTAGAAATTTAAGTATTTTAAAGTAAGTATATAAGTATATATAAAGTTAGTACAGCTCTATACTACCAGCTGTTAAAAAGACATTTAAGTTGATAAATTTGCAAAAATTCATTATTAGATAAGTAGGGTGTCTACCCCAAACCAAAATAAATGGCAAGGGGTCTATGAGACAAAAAATTTGGGAACTTCTGGCATGGATGTTAAAAATGTACAATGCCTTTGCAGTATAAGGGTCCTCTAAATAGTTATAAGTCCTCTCGTGAGGTTGGTGGAAGAGAGGTATGATGCTCTTGACCGCTCCCAGGTTGTTCTCCCACAAAATTGGGGCTGAACTAAACTAAATCGTACTGTCACCTTATGACGAATCTGTACAGTTTCACTAACCTCCTCAATAATTTTTTAAAGTTTCATTTATTTCAACCAACCTCCACCAGGAGCCAAAGCGTGATTTATGCAAATGAGAGATATTATATAAGTTCGGGTTTCGCGCGAGTTAACGTAGTGAAAGAGAGAGTAGTAAAGTGAAGAGTTAGATTTTTGAAGTAAAATGAATTGAAGCATCGGTAAATCAACACGCAGTTGTTGACAGTATTAGTGATTAGTTACGCGACGAGCTAAGCCGAAGAGCTGAAGATTGAAATTGGAAAGTCAAGTGTGGATCCTTAGCCATTATCCGATCCAGCCAGTTATACATTCGTCCCACGACGAACCTGCCGAAGTTACAAGAACAAGGTTAGTGAATTAGAAATTTGTGAATACGTGTACGTGAGTTAGTTGTAACTGTACGTGCTGATCTTTCGTGGATTCAGTTCCAATTCCGTAGTTCCACTAGTAGTAACCCCTTCTCATACTCCACTTAAATTTGAATCGTGCGTTTGTAACTTTCCTTGATTAAGAGGTATCAATAAATATAGTGATTTGTAATGATGTCTCTTGAATTCGTTAAACAGCTTACACGTCCAGAAACAAGTAACGGTAGACGGGGAGATGATAATCTTAGGAGAGGTTATATGTCACGACAACCTGTGACCTGTGACGGTGGTCAAATATAAGACTAACGACAAGCGTACATCTAGCTCTTAGCCGCAATGATTTTCACGGGCCTCGATATGACATCGTCAGACAGGTGGCATTAGCAGCAACAGCAGAACAAGATAAGTAGTATTACTGAATGACTTACTTCCGTTTGAATCGATTCCTTTTTTCAAGAGTCATTTTGTTTTAAATATTTATAAGAGAAAAATTTGAATTTTTCAGTGAATTTTTTTTCTTCCCCATTGAAATTTAAAACTTAAATAGTTAACAGTCATGTTTTCGAAACCAGCCGAGAATAATACAGTCCTGCTTAATATGCGACGCAAGTTCTAACTCGATGGTTGCTTCTCTAATACCTCTCATCTGACAGAAAGTTTCGTTAACTTTGTAATAGTGATGCATTATGAAAGTATCAGATGCGAAATCTTAAAAAAATCAAAGTTGGAAATGGTAAAAATATTAATTTTTGTGTATAAATATGTTCAGTAATTTATTATTTTTGTAAATACTGTAACTGAATAGTTGAGGAACAAAAATGATATAAATACTAGATTAAAATAGACAGTTTAAATTTTAGAAATACAAAAAGAGATGTATGCTGCAGTATTTATATGTATTTCACATACCGACAAGGATTTCTTTAATAGGTGAGGTTTAACTAATTTATGGTTAGCCCATCTTTTCCCTTTCTCTTTATTACCGAATGAAATCCTGTGCAAAAAAATTCTGAAGTCCTTATTAATAAAAATTTTACGTATCAAAAAAGGTCATTCGAAAAAGCTAAGATAATACTCGAATTAATGAATAAAATAATTAACCAATTATATCAATGAATGAATAATAAGTTCAAATCTAATACTAGTATCGTAACGTAGTGGCGATCAAGATGTTTGTTTATTTTTTCGAATTCAAAATTAGCAAGTGTTTTTGCTCTAAAACAATTTAAAAATATTTTTTTACAGAACTTTATAAGCTTATTTTAAATACTACTTTTTCATTTATATTCCTTATTTTGTAATCCACTCAGACACATACCAATACGTTTCTTCTATCATTAGTATGACTTAATCGTGTATACATTTAAAGAAGAGGACATCTTCAGGGGTGTACATTAGGGTTTCTTTCCCAGGATCCCGGATTCCCGGGAAATCATTTTTCTATTTCCGGGAATTATACTTCGTTCCCGGGTAATCCCGGGAATCGCAAAGATTAGATTTAATATTATACAAAGTGAAAGTGATGTAGGAACAGATACTTTGTTTCATATCACTTATACAGAAAAAAATTCTATAACTAACATAAATGAAACTATAAAAAAAGATTAGAATTGTATTAAAATGATTCAGAAAATCACTTCTCAAGAATGATATTTTACAAAAATATGTTAAAGAAGAGTTTGGCTCTGAAAAGGTGGTTTGTTTGGATACCAAAACACTCTGGAATACTTTGTTGGCAATACTTGAAAGATTTTTAGAAATAAAGTCAGCAATTTGAAAAGCATTAATTGGCATTAAAGAAGGACAAATGATGGCCAATGTAGAATTTGAAACTATGACGGCAATTGTAGCAGGCTTAAAGCCAATACAAACCGGCTTAGAAAAATTATGCAGTCGAAAAACCGAAAGAGCATTTTCTGCTGCCGGATTGTTCGTCACAAAGCTTAGAACTAGGCTGAGTGATAAAATTATAAATTGCTTATGCTTTCTGAAATCTTATTTTAAAAATGAATAATCCATTTATTATACAGGGTGTCCAGCCTTAATGTGACCCAATAGCTAATTCCAGAGCCGTTCGGTTCAGATATGCCCTTCCAATTTGAAAAATGTTTTAAAACAGTTAAAGAATGTTTTTACGTGCCTTTCGAACCAAAAAAACCCATTTACAAAAAAATTACAAAGTTTATTTTTTATACGGTCCCCAGGTCCTATCACTTATATTTAGAAAAATATGCAGTACACAAAAACAAAGTAAACACAAAAAGTTTCATTTTATTACGATAAAAACTAGCCGAGTTATGGAACTTTGAAAATCATACATTTTCTGCATTTTCTCCGCAATTTTCAAGAAGCTAATAAAGGGCCTTCTCCAAAGTGAAATTAGTAGGAACTCTGCCAGGAAACTTTTGCTTTTGCACGTCACTCTTATGTAGATCGTTTTTATATTTAAAAGCATTCGTTAGTAATACAATATTTGAGTACTTAAGAAATAAAATTTATTCTGTGTTCGTGTAAAACATAGAAAAAATAAAATATTTTGGACGAAGAAAACATTTCAAAAGCAGTTCCAAAAAATAGACTTATATGCTGCGGCTTCAGTTTGATTGTGCGTTTTTGCTGATCATTACAAACGTTAAAAATCTGTTGTGCAGTCGCTTGCAATTGCATACAGTCGTATTCTAATATTACGAATTCTGGTACGGGAGAACGAGATGTATACAAATGAAGAATACTGCGAAATGGTACTGTTTTATTCACAGTGCAATCCAAATAAGAGAGAGAGGCGGCAAGACTATATACCATTAAATTTCCCACTCGAAGACATCCATCTTATTGTACAATTGCCCGTGCTGTTCAACGCTTGTTTAAAACTGGGAGTTGTCATAGACGTGTTCCCTTGTCTCGTGCCACACCTCGTGCCTTCATCATTATTTAAGTTAATTTGGTCATTCTAATATAATAAAGCCCCTGATTCATGATTGGCGCATCATTCCACATTATGCTATAATTTGAACGGCAAATCCTGTATTATTTTGCTGCTATTTGTTAAAACAAGCTGTTTTAATCTTTTCAGTACAAGTTGTATTTCTTTAATTTAATTTCTATTGTTTGCCATAGAGCAATACAAATGGTCAATCTATGATGTTTACTTCGATGTTTTAATATTACTATGGTGTTTTTCTCTTGCTCTTTCTGTAGATAGTGAATTACTGTTCTCTAAACTCAATTTATATACGACCCTCTTTTCTGAGCAACTCGGATGCTTCAAATTTATGTAGGCATAACTCGGTCATTTTTTATCGTAGTAAAATGAAACTTTTTGTGTACTGAGAATCTTTTCCTAAATATAATTTCCTAATAGGACCTAGGGACCGTATAAAAATTTAATTTTTGTAATGTTTTTGTAAATGGGTTTTTTGGTTCTAAGAGTTCGTATAAACATAATTTAACTTTTTTAAAACATTTTTCAAATTGGAAGTGCATATCTAAACCGAACGGTTTGGGAATTAGCTATTGGGTCACATTAAGGCTTTACACCCTGTATATTTTGTGTATTTTAAACTCATTATATAAATAAGTATTAATTTTGGAATTTATATGTATCCTTATTTGATATATTTATTGATTTTATTTAAAAATAACTTTCTTATAAGTTATTTTAATTTTCATGTATTCCCGGGAATCCCGAAGCGACAATTACATTCCCGGGAAGGGAATAACCCGGGAAATCAGAAACCCTAGTGTACATAGGACATCATCTTAAGCTATGTGGTCGGCGATTTTTCGTTCTAATAAAGATTCATCATACGGAGTAATAAGAGCTTTGTACGCTAAATGGAAGAAAATTGTTGAATCTTCAAGTCAAGTGTTATGAAAGTCAGGTCAAAAATAATTAGGCAGAGTGTGACGGGTCTATTCGCGATATTTTTCCTACTAATCCTCTTGGGGAAACTTTGGGGCTAGCATTCACATTAATTCACAGTCTTTCAAGAAGAACACGTGATATATATAAATTAGTTCGACTATATATATATATATATATATATATATATATATATATAGGTTTTGTAGATGTAACGAGAGAAGGAGCCGTGAAGCTGTTAAGTAAATGTGCATATCGAAATATTTCATTCACAAACCTAGCGCGCGTTAAGAAAATAATTGCTGAGATTAAATTATTAGATTGAAGATTTAAGATAGTAGAATTAGAATTAGCTATCGGATCATTAGTGCTTGTTCTCCTTATCTATTCCTCGTAGTCTGGTTTACTTAGAGTTGGTTATTAGGAATATACAACTCTTTAGATATTGTAGGTTTCTTCTTATAGTTTCACTTGTGATAGTTTAAGTGTGTGTTCAAAGGAATAAATAAAACTAATTGTTATTATGGAGTTCGTTGGTGATGCTTTGTTACCCCCACACCTAGAGCCGCGCAGGACGGAGAGAGAAGGGTGCCGATTAGACCACAACCCCCACAAGAGGTGTATGACAAGAGTTGTAATCATCACTTGATTATGGCTCAGAATAATGAGGTATATACAGGTATAATTCTCTCTCTCTGTCTCCAAGAGAATTGAATTAAAACTGTTTAATTCGCAAAAACTTCTCGATAAGCGATAGGTTAGATGAAAAGGAGAGAAACGAGAGTTCTCCTTTTCTTTTTTTAAAAAAATCTTTTGATACCTTTAAATTATGTTCTGCCTGAACAAAATTGTGGACTCATATATTCAAAAAATTTCAAATTCCAGTTGAAATGCCTTTACAACTATCTGTAGAGTTCGTTTTCTAAACACCCTCTTTTAATGAAATTAAAGCAATGACTCACTATTAAGAGTAATATCTATGGGATTCTAAGCGTATTGTTACGCAATCAAGAGATTTTATGTCGTAGCTGTTGAAACATAAAAGCTTATCTCATGATTTTTACGACCCATAAATCTATACACACCTTTCATTAAAACGACTGTTTTGTCATTTCCCTAAAGAGTCGTAATTCAGGTCGTACATCTATATGGTTTCTTGCAAAGGCGTTACTTTCATAATGTATCCATATTATCCTTTCGGTGTCTTTAATTGCAACATTGTAATTGACCAACAGTACTTTATTTTAAAGGTTTGTACATAAAAACTTGATAATTTGCCGTTACTACTCGCATTAAAGCGTCATGATTGCATGCAACTCTCGCTTCTCTATCAGATGGGCACAGCTAGCAGTAATAGAAAACTTTATCTTTGCACACACTGAATGTCTTCCATAGAGCTGCTAACCAAAGCAATGAATAAATCCTGTTACTTGAATAACATTAAAAGCTTAACACAAAATAATAACATCATTAAAATTTACAATGTTAAAGCAGAACAAAATGTAACTGAAGATCTTTCCGAGGAAAGGAAACTTTCTATGGAAAAAGAAGAAGAAAGTACCCCCTCCCCGTGCTCCTTACTGAAACTTATACTACTAGGACAGTTTCTTGATCAATTAATTCACTGTTTCGTAAAAATGTTCCAGATGAAGAAAATTGTTATTTTATTGAGTAAAATATGTGTAAGACTCATACACAGATAATGAAATGATAAAAAAAATCTAAAGTCATTGGCTTTATTAATGCTCAATGTGTGACGAATCTATACGCGGTTCTACTAATATCTCCTCATCTCCTTAAACAAAATATTTAATTCAACCAACCTTCATCGAGAAAGTGAACGTAATTTATATAAATGAGGTATATTATATAAATTCGGTTTTCGTGAGTTGGCGGAAAGAAAGAAAAAAAGGAAGGAAGTGAATTGTTGACACGTTGTTGTTGACATGCTGGAGTTGATAATTTTGAGGGTGTGCCAATAAGAGAATTATAAGTTTGAGAATTAGTTAAAGATTACAGAGCGTGGAAACGTCGTTATTTGATCAAGCCGAAAAGAGTGCCTGAAAGTTTCCGGGTAGGATCAGATGCATTTGAGGTTCAGGTACTGTACATTGGATTAAGTAGAAGCTAGTTGTTCGTGTGCGATGTAGTTATAATTGAGCGTATTTAGGTTATCTTAGATTCAGTTGAGGGTCTGTAGTAATATCCCCAAGTTATCGAATCTCATCTCTGTACTCTACCACAATTAATATATCTTAATTAGAATTGTGTTGTGTTTGTTTAATAATTGTTAATAAGAATTAATAAATCAAATTAGATTGGAAATAATGTCTGTGGATTATTTAGTTCCTCCTACACATCTAGCCGGGTTTACAGGTAGACAAGAGGGTTCGGATGTAAGGGGTAACCGAACGTCACCACAAATGTATGTGAACAATTACTCATTGCATGTAAAAACCCAATTGATGCTCCCTCCCGTTTCTACAGGTGGTGATGCAGCATTGTATACGTTAAGGTAAGGAGTGATGAGCGAGTGAGTGAATATTAACGTCACACTGTTCAGCTACACTAGGGCGTTTGGCGACGGACCGCGTAATTTTGAACCATGGTCAAGTGACGCGGACGACACCTGAGTTGGCACCACCCTGCCTAACTACCACACCACACAAACGGGTGGAAGTTTGAGCTCTGTACAGATTCAACGTGCATGACACCCTTACACGGCGGGTCTTCAGTGGTACTGGGATCGAACTCATGACACGCTAGCCATGATCCAATGCCTTGACCACTTGGCAACCACGGCCACTGTAAGGAGTGATTTAGATATCTAATCTAATCATGCTATGCATTCTGTCAGAAATTTCCCAACTATTGCATCAGCTCTCTGACATTTTGTAGTTTTTAAAACTGGTGTAATATCATGTCCAAACCATGTTGATTGCCGAAAGGTCTGATGATATAGCTGACCAAGTGAGAGTATCTCAGAGATATGCGATTCGTATGAAACCTGGTAGCATGAGGTTGCGAAAGTGCTGCAGGATGACAAGCCAGGCAGGATAATACAATAAGTTGTAGGATGTCATCTACATATCATTGATCTTTGAAAGATATACAAATGATGACTAAAGGTTACCTATGATTTCGTAAAAAATACTTTCCCATACTATCACCCCAAGGGTAATGATAATACCCTCTATAACACAGAATTGACACCACTAGCATTGATCTTCCAAGCCCCCGGACCCGATAACCATTTGGAATCGTTGAAATCAACCATTTTAACGTTGAAAATTTTACGTGACGTTCTATGGGCAGTCATGATGATCAGCTATGACATTACCCTACAAGAATTTGCCCTACGTTTTGAAGTTATAAGTAGACGATTTAAGGGTCATTGTGAAGGTAACTTTGTCATAGTCAAACACAGAGAGGCGGTAAAAGATTCTGCTGTGGTGTGGAAGAAGCAGCCCGTTGGTGCAGTTCGGTTCTATCGTCATCATCTTGCCGCACATCTGCACACCTTGGCCTTTTAAAGCCTTCACGACGTTAATGAGTTTTCTGAAATAACTAATGATACTAGTACCCTGCACCTTTGCACAAGCGTATCCGTAAGCTGCAGGAGTCGGCCAATTGCTCGGTTCGACTAGCCAACTTCCAGCATCTAGACTATGTAACCACGTTCGAGTTCATTCAGAGACAATTTTAGAGGGAGATAATGGTCGCAAACTCATGAATGATGTTATTTCCGTCGAGCTTTAGGTTCGAGTCCTTCTGCCATTTAAGACCCGCCGTATAAAGAAGATGATGCACGTCACAACTGTTCTGGATCGAAATGGTATTAAGGTATCCGACTACCCTAAAATTGTGAATTTTGATAAAAATTGACAATTTTTTTTATGATTTTATTTTATGGGCCATCTTATTAGCTTTATAAAAATACCAAGTTTATCCTTTTCCGTTTACTAGAACAAAAACTACAAGTGTTTTAGTAAAAGCAAATTGCATTACTTTAAGTAAGATGTCATACTTTAAAACGTGTCTTACTCGAAATGTGATTTTTTGAAAATTATCAAACGGAGTCAGCGATTGCTAAAAAAGTTTTGAACATAATTATCTGAAATTTGTTCTGTAAGTTCTGTATAATAGTAGAATTGATTGAACCTTCCCATTTATCATTCACTGCTTTTTTACAAAATTTACAGTCCCTTATGTGAAAATAATCACTGTATTTTTAAACATTTTCATATAGTAACCGACATAAAGTGCTCTAGTTTTTGTAAAAAAGAAAATCTCTTATCCTGAAGGTCATTTCAAAATTGAATTATATAGCAACACATTAGGTTGAAAAAATTGAAAATTTGTTCATAAACCTTTGGTGCAGAATGGGCCCCGTTTATGCTATTTTTTGTAAATTTTTACCTATTTTTTCCCCATTTTAGTAATAATACTTTCTTTTTCTCTTCTTAATTTTAGCACATTTTTCTTAAAATTCACTAGACAAATCTAAAAATAACAAAAAAATCCCCTTATCTCCTTTTTTTTTTAAAAAAAAAAAAATGTTGTCGCAACCAGTCGGGTACGAAAATTTGAAGAGAGGAGATTCAGCTCTGGCGTTATCTTCGACACTTGGCGGTCGTTCAAAATTGTGAGATCCCTCGCCAATAGCCCTCATAGAGCTCCGAAATTTGGTCCCTATAAAATAAATAACCCCGAATTAATGAATAAAATGTTTGTTTTGATTAATTAATTAAATCTGTGACGGATCTATACGCGTCCTTCCACTAACCCTCTTGAGAAATCTTTGGGGCTATGAAAAATAACAACCTTCTCTTAATAAGAAAACGTGATATGCAAATTAAGTTTATTAAACATAGTTCAGGTTCGCTTGCTAGAGAAATTAGAGAGTTAGTTAGTTAAAGGTGACAAAGTGAGATATAAGTTGATGAAATATGCGGTAGAGAGTTAATAAGTCAGAGTGAGAGAATAAAGACAGGAAGGGGGAATTATAAAGAGATTGAAGGATTAAGCATTAAAAGATAAGAAGACTGCCTACAGTTCAGGTATTAGTCACGGTTATAGTACGTTTTGATATTTAAATTATTAAAGAGGTTTAAGTGGCAATTAGTTACATATATACCATTTAAAGCAATATTAAGGTAGAAGATTGATTAATACAAAGTGGATAAATTATTAGAAGTATTCTCCAAAAACGCGGCTCTTGTCCCCTCGCCTCTGTTGACGAATTAGAAACATCCTATTTATTTTGATTCATTGAATTGTTTTTGAGTTAGTTAAATTAATGAAAAATTTGGAAATTATCATGTCGAATCAACCTTCACTTCAACTCACACCTTTAGACGGGTTACAGGGTAAACGGGAAAGTGGGTTGTTATAATTCGGGGTCCCCATCTGTATTTTAATATTTAATGATTAACTTCAAAAACTTAAAGCGATTTATAATCAATTAGCTTTATCAACAATTGCGAAAATAGGATCACAAGTAAAGAACTAAAGCTTATATGTTATGGGCACAAATCATATGTTAAATACCAACAATTGAATATGAATGCTAATATTTATAATAAAAATTTATATGCTAAAATTTATAAACAACGCAGGTTAAGAAGAGCTTTTAGGGGGACTAAACTTGACTTCAGCGGCTATCCAACATTTTTTCTTCTATTTGTAACGTGAGCGAAAGTTTATATAGTAGTTTATTAGTTTTTACAGATTGATCTTCAAAATTCCATTATAAAATACCAAAAATAAGCATAAACTAATTTATCAAAACGACTGTTAGATATTCTCATTCGAATATATGTAGTTATAACCAAAATGTCTTTATCTGAATGTGGGATTATAATAGTAATAATAAATGTATGTGACTATATATATATATATAATGTATATATATCTCTAAAATAGTTTTGAAGACTCGATCTCAGAAACGTAGCTCATTGTTAATTCATTAACTACAGAAAAGTATCTATTTCATTTTTCTATTTAAATATGAATGTACAAAGTAGCTGTTTAATAAATACATGAATCTTATATTATCACGACTCAAGTTCACGAAATGCAATATGCTGAAATTCGAAAAAATATCAAAACATCGAAGCACCCAATATTAACTGAGACGGACAGGTACAGATTCTGTAATATGTAGTTATAACCAAAATGTCTTTATCTGAATGTGGGATTATAATAATAATAATAATATATGTATGATTATATATATATGTATATAATATATATATCTCTAAAATAATTTTGAAGACTCGATCTCAGAAACGTAGCTCATTTTGTTAATTTATTAACTACAGAAAAGTATCTATTTCATTTTTCTATCTAAATATGATGTACAATGTAACAGTTTAATAAATACATGAATTATGTTTTATCACGATTCAAGTTCACGAAAAGCAATATGCTGAAATTCGAAAAAATATCAAAACATCGAAGCACCCAATATTAACTGAGACGGACAGGTACAAGAACCGTCTTTTATCCATCGCAACCGGTAGTTGAGGGCTGCACAACAAAAAAGGGAGGTATGACGGACGGTAGGAAAAAGATGAGGCCTAGATTGGCGTGCGAGTAACAAAATGATGGGTAGGGGCCCTGGAGAAAAACTTTTGACCCCTCTGTGGGGGGCGGACGCGTTCCGGTTTCGTGTGGGGTTGAGTGACAGGAGGGCTGCTCTTGACAAGCCTAATTAGGGAAGGCCTAGGCACGTGGAGCTCTGTTTGATTAGGCCCTCGTGTTTGCATACTCGAAGTGAGGAGGAAACCTCTGTGTGTTTTTAAGAACATAATATTGGGTCTTCATCGCGTGTACCTGCCTATTTACGATTTCTGATCCCCGTAAGGTTCGTCTGGGATTGTAGTAATTTATTCGTGTCGCAGGATCACACGTATTTGGTAAAGAAAAGATTTCGGTCTTCTGACTACTAGATGATTAAATATTTGCATTCGATTCGTGATCACCTCTTATGGGTGTAGGATTGAAAAGTTCTTCTTAATATTCATTATTCTGAACACTAGCATTGTTTTTTACTTTTAATGCGGAACATATGGAAAAAATACGAGTACCAATAATATATTTCTTTTTATGTGCTTGTACTTTTTACATTTTTTTTAAATTATAATTTCTCTTCAATACTGGATGTGTGTACTTAACTTATATAAAATCATACAAAATTTAAATAATTTCTAACTAATTAATTAATGGTTTTTCGATTACAGCAGAACGTTGTTTATCCGAACTTGATTATCCGAAGCGTCACTTATCCTAATCTGTCTTGCTCCTGTAAAGTTCATCTGGAAAGAGTTACGCATTATGATAATATTAGGCCGATGTAATGCTTGTTTCCAGGATGGATTTTTTTTAGTTTTGTAGGAAAAAAGAAATTTGATCTGGAAAAAATAAAATGAACGTGAATTAAAAAAGCGAACTGAATTCTAAAACGAAAATGAAAACACTGAAAGTAAGCCGCTATTGACGTCGGCAGTTTTTGAAATGTGAACATTGGCTGACTAATACAGTAGAACGTCGTTTACACGAACGTTTATTATCCGGAGAGTCAATTATCCGAACCAAAGCCCGGAAACGTTTTCGAACAGTGCAATGCTCAACAGTTGTTTCGCGTGAGGCGAAAAGTGACGAGAAACCCCAAGGTAAGGGATATATCGGGAATTGCAGTTGTGTATTTGGTAAACATCTGCGCGGAATATTAGGTAAGTTTATTTCCAGTGAATGGGTGTATACGTGCTCTTTTGTTGAAGTTTTGTTGATGTAGAAACCTGGATGGCATGCGATGCAAAAGACTGTGGACTTCTAATGCTAAATAATGACGAGATTGTGACTTCCGTGCAAGACGATGAAACGGATGAAGACGAGGCCAACAACAAACGAAAGTAGCAAGGGTCCATCTAATGCTGACGAGTTTCTTACGTTAGAGACAGCTATAGAGTGGTACGAACAACAATCAGAGTGCTGTCCTACTCAACTACTGTGCTGAAGAGAATTAGAGACCTTGCAGTGAAAAAACGAAAGTGTACAATGGTACAGCGAAAAATAAGTGATAATTATCCACAATCAAAGTTAAATTGCGACATTTAGCATCTATTTGGCTTTTTTTCCAGCATGTTTTCCTCACGTGATGATTTTCAATATTTGTATAGTGCCCAGTATCACATACTGCATGAATTGCATTCGGTTTTTGGTTATCCGAACAATCGCGTATCCGAACGATGTCCGGTCACAATTGATTCGGATGAACGACGTTCTACTGTATTTTATACGCAAATATGATTTTAAATATTAAAAAATAGGATCAAATTATATAGATTTAAAACAAGATTGATCTACAGATTTTGTCACATAGGCCTGGAAATTTTTTTAGCCATTATTATTATTATTATTTTTAGATTTTTTTCGTGGCATATTTAATAGAGCATTGAATGATTAATTACATTAGATAACATCTCACTCAAAGGCAACACGAAGGCGATACATTTAATTTAAAAAAACACTTAAATGGACTCCCTCAGGAAATTCTCTATAGCCTTTGCAGTTCGGCACTTTCGGTGAAGTCTAATGTTTTTATACTTTTCTTCACCAAATCCATGGACACGAGAAACAGCAACAACTGAAAAGTCTATTTTTTGGATTCTAAATTGTTTGTGGTAGTTACTTAGTAAGGCGTACACAAAGAAACTAAAATATTTTATGAGAAAAATTGCCTTTTAAATGTCCTATGATTTCTTCTTATTCCTAAGCGATTTCAAGTTTATCTTTATTACAGACTTATTTTCGAACCTATGTATTCATTTAATACCAGCGATTTATAGCCAAACATTAAAAAATTATGTAGAAATTTGCTAAAAGTTACCCAATGCATGGGGTTGCTAAATCTAGACAGTCGCCAATGGCATGGAGATGCGCCAAAAACTCATCAATTTATCAATAATCAACTGTATCATGCAAATAATCTTTACATATATATATGATATATAGTTGCATGACAAAGGAAAGAAATGAATAAACATTGAGTAGATATAGAGGAGAGTCAAAAATAGGAAAACATTGCGGGGGTATCCCGGATGCGCGTCATCCATTACATAATAAAAGCAGTGAGTCTCATATAAAAGAAAAAAATCATTTAAAGATATCAGAATTCTAAATAATACTTCAGTAAAAAAGAATGGTCTTTGGGAACAGATTAATCAGCTTAAGCTGCTTGGCTTTCTATTTAGAT